>PVKS010044933.1:0-14041 GCA_004027875.1 Aplodontia rufa | reverse complement strand
GTTTGACAGTGTTTCCCCCTCGATTGTAACTCCATATTAAATAAATAAATAAATAAATAAATAAATATGACCTGAGTTTCATGAAGCTCAGATGGTGAAAGATGCCTTCCAGGCAGAAGTGGCTATAGTTGAAACCATGGCACAGGGGAGGGAGCACATAAGTTGTGTTTGAGGAGACAAGCAGTTGCAAACAGAGAGTTGAATAAAATGGGGTGGCAGCAGGGAATGGCGGGGAGGAGTCTAGCTAAAGGTTTTGAAGTTTTGTTTTTAGGCAATTGAGTACTTGTGGTTTGAGGCATCAGACCACAAGAATAGCATGGAAGAATGATTTTCTGAAAGAATCTCAGTGAGAATGTGGCCTCCAGAGATTTGAGACTAGAATGCTACTATGTGGCTACTAAAAATAGGGTGATATCATTAAGAAAAGGATAAAAAGAGCAAATTTAAGTGACCAAACACAGCAAATGTAAACAGTGTTGGAGTGTGTGTGTGTCTGTGTGCAAGCTCGGGTGTGCATGCCAGTGTTAGGGGACAACAGGCTTAGAAAGGAAAAATGATTGCTCTTTGCAGGGAGGAGTACTGGGGGTTGGACCCAGGGGTGCTTTACTATTGAGCTACATCCCTACTCCTTTTTATTTTCTATTTTGAGACAGGGGCTCCCAAAGATGCTGAGGCTGGCTTTGAACTTGCAATCCTTCTGCCTCAGCCTCCTGAGTCACTAGGATTACAGGACTGAGTCACCATGCCTGGCTAAATGATAGCATTCTTTACACAAATGGGAGAGAGCCTGGGATGAGATGATTATGGAGGAAGGGAGGATGATAACTTAGATTCTAGTTTTGTTGATTTGAAATTCGGAGAAGTAGGGATATTGAAGAATTAGATATATAGAATAGGAATCGAGAAAACCTCCTTTGGAAATGGAGCTTTCTTTAGCTTTCAGACCTCCACTTGTGCAGGTAACTTATTCAGGTAATGTACACCTTTAAATTAAAGTTCAGTCAGTCCAGATAGAATTTAGGAACTACTAGCTACAATATGCATTATAGCAATGGAGGAATGAATCTCCAAATCACAAACACTGCTGGAGGTCATTCATGAGTCCCAAAACTTAAGTCCTCATTCCTAATATGTCTGGGTGGATGCATTTATATTCTTTCTTGAAAACCTAAAATGGTTCTTTATGGATAGAAACAAAGCAATTAATTATTTTATTTAAATCTACTTCCCTATTTTCTACCAATCTCCTATTCATTTATTCACTTAGGAAACTAAAAATATGCTTGAATTTTTGTTCAAGTCCCTCTTGATACTAGTGTAAGACAAGGGCTATTCACACACCCTTGTCTTACACTATCAATAAATTTTTTACAAGATTTGGTAAAATTGCAATATTCTGGTGTGATTATACCTTACTGTGTTATAAAATTTATAAAGTATTAATTTATTAAATATTTTAATATTTAAAAGGCAAATTGTTTTAAAATTAATGGGACAACTTAAAAACTCATGTTTTTTTTTCCAAAAAGTGTTACTTTTTATTCACTTTAAAAGAAATGGTCTCAAATTGTTGTTCAACACAACTTCCTATTATTTGCACAGACAAATCAAAATTGATTGTAACTTTAAAAAGTAAAAGTATCTTTCAAAGACATGGATTTTTGTCAATTTCAGGTAGACAATAATATACAATTTTTTAAGATAAAACTTGTTGATTTGGTTTCCAGTGTTTGAATTTCTTCCCTCCACCCCCACTACCTTTCTCAGATCTAGATTTAAGGATTTCTAACCCATCTCCTTAAGTTTACCCTGTGTCATTTCCTCTTGTTTTCTTCCCATTATATCAAGTTTCCATTTTGTGATCTGTGTACCCATAGTTGTTTAAAAAGGGAGCCCAGACATGTAGCCCATAAACATTGCTTCCTCTGTCTCTTGAATTTATTTAAATGGCTGATACTTGAGCCCAGGACATTGTTTATACTAACACCATGGAGTCAAGATACTCCTTACCCCCTCTCCTGGCTATCCATAGGTCAACAGCAAGAGGCAAGACCTCTCACACATCAGTGCTTCCCATCAGATCTCCTTTCTCATTCCCTGGCTTTCCAAGCATTCTGCCTTGGGTCCTCACTCGCTCCACTTTGTTAGAAAGTCAGGTGAAACATATGCTTGCTGCTAGTCCCAAGTGTGTTTTCATTTTTCCCCAATTCCCTATTTGTTCCCCATTCTTTGTGTTCTCTGTCATCATAGAAATCACAAATTGGACTTGGTTTAATTTTTAACCAACTCTGTAAGTCTGTGTGCTTTCCTACTGCAAAGAAAGATTCCTCAGTTGTCCAAGCCTTTAATAAGTGGAAACTTTCTTAGAACAATTTGAGACCATTTCTTTTAAAGTGAATAAAAAGTAACACTTTTTGAAAAAAAAAAACATGAGTTTTTAAGTAGATTTCAAAACAAATAACCTCTACAACAACTTATTTCCTCTTAATATTATTCATGTGGTACATGATTTTATTATTTAAATTTAGAAAATAACATTGAACTATTTAACTTATGTAAGTGATTATCATGAAAAAATTATTCCCCATGCCATTTATTTTTAATAGAATTTCTCCTCTTGCTGGCTAAAAAAATGTCTATCCTAATCCATTTTAGCTTTAGAAATGTTTCCCTTAAATTTCATCTATTTTGTGTCAAAGAGATACCTAAAAATGAAGGTCTTGTGGTAGAAACTATTAACAGTGTTAGGAAACCAAAATTGTGTTCTAGTTTATCATTGGTGTGTTTTGCCTTTGGAGAATGAGCATGCTTGCTGTATAGAGATTTTCCTAACAATTGCAAATGATTCATTCCTTCTCAAAGGATATTTTCACCTAGAGGAATATTATCACCTGCCCGTGATTCCCACCACTAAAAATCTGTCGGTTGACCTGATGGGATGAACTTGGACTTTAAGGGTTTCTCCTAATTCCTAATTCCCTGCAAGGGCTGTGCTGGTCTTTAATTCTCTAGTCCAATACCTCATGTAGGAACAGGACTGATAGCTTTTCAGAGATTAAGGTTTAGGCGAGATCAGGTCTCCGAATTCATCCATTCACGTAGGTTAGGCCAAGTGGAAAGCCAACTCCCAGTATGTTTCTTAGAAGGGTTGGGCACTCTTGGTTTTGCCCTTGTTCTCTTGTCTCATTTATGAGTCAAAATAAATAATAAAAAAGTGGTTTCTATCTCACTTATCCCCACAAACAGCACCACTTGGGTGAATGGCAAACTAGAGATGAAGGAGTGAACGTCACTGGAAATATATAGCCCCAGATGTACCATAGGTGGTTCCTATTTTTTTTTTAAATGACATAGTTAATTCAGAGATTTAGAGCCATCTTTGTTGAACCCCTGGAATGATTCAATGCAGGTACGTGTCATACTCCAGTCAGGGCTTACTTGTCTGCACACCCTCTGCTCTTACCCACACACATGCACACTCACAAACACAAATATACACACATGGTTTTGTTTTTAAATGCTTATTCTCTTTTTAACTCCAAGATCTAATTAATACCAGGATCATGGTAGGCATTTTGCAAATATTTGTTGACTATGTAAGTACATGAATGCATCATTGTAGAGATGTGTTAAATACTTCTAGGCTGGTTAGTTGGTTTTCAAAATGTTTCAGGTGCACAGAAGTGGAAGAGACTCAGAGAGCAGAGCCAAAGAAGCGAGCCGTCCCCATGTGTTTACTTGCAATCCATGCCTCACACTCTCCTGTTCTATTTGAAGAGTGCAATCAACCTCTGACGTACAGATGATCCTCATTCTGAATGAGACAATTGGGCTTTGAAAGATTTTAAAGTACCGTGAACCAGCTAAGAATACAAAAGAGAAGGCCAGGGAGGTCATATTTTGTCTCTCTGTCTCCAACATTTAGTGGGAGATAGGTTTTCTATTACCCTTTAAAAAATTGAATGAATGAATCATTAAAATAGGATCTAAAGGTTAATAAACCAAGGAAAGAGTGCCACTATTTTGAAGAATGTTTACGTATTTCAAGGCACCCATTGCATACTAGAAAAATTTATAATTACTCTTACCTAAAGGTGGTTTCTAGGCATTATTTTTGAGGCTAAGTTAAATTATTACTGGTACTTAAAAAATAACAAAAATGCATCATGAAAATTTCCATGAGTTAACTTCTTTATTGCTTCAGAATGTTGTATCAGATACCATGAATTAGTGACAGAATAAATGCAGTGCATAGCATTCAAAAGTACATGTGCTCAAATCCTGAGGCTTACCTGTAACAACTCTTAATGCAGCTCTAGACTCCTGTGCTTATTCTCGGGTTTGATATAAAGAAAATTGTTGCTGGTAATCTGTAAGGCCAAGAGATTTCTGGTTCTCAACAGTGAACACCCTGAACACTTTTTTTTGACCATTTTTATTCAGACCTTCCCTACCTATATACAGCCTTTCAGTGCCTAACTCCTGGGGATAAGCACTCACCCAGCTATCATGCTCTGACCCTGGCAGATCTATGTAGGGAGAACGAAAAAAAAAAAAAAAAGAAAGAAAAAGAAAAAGAAGAAGAGTATATTTAAGCAACCTGTGGTTCACTTATATCTATTCCACTTGGAATTGTTTGTTTGTAATCTGTTCAAGTCCTAGATGATCGTGGTTGTGTGCATGTTGAGTGCATTTTGGAGGAGAGCTGTTCTCGTCCAGCAGAAGGCTTTCCTGCTCTAAGGTCTTGCGTATCACCTGGAAGGGGTCTTAACTGACCTCGGTGAAAATGTAAGAATCAAATCACCCTGATTTTCCCTAAGAAAAGATGAACAAGAACCAAATGCATTTGCTCAGAAGTGAAAATTGATAGCATCAATTTTACTTTCTTTTGTTTTATTCCATTTTATTTTATTTTTTAGAATTGGAAGAACCATAAGCTGTCCACTTGATTTTTTATCATTTCCTAAATTCCACTCTACTTCGCAAGCCTGTGGGGGTAACATATATTGTACCCCAAAAGTTAAGAGTAGATTTTGGAAAAATGCTACTTTATTGTCCAGAAAACCCAGATGACCTGATGGAATATGCCGAGTTTTGTGTTAATAAGTAATAAACAACATTAGAATAATTATGTCTTTATTAATTGTTATCATCTCCCAAAAGTGAATAATTGGTGTGTTTAAGGTAATATATGGAGAAATTTTGGGCTCCTACATAAAAATGCTATTAATATGTATTATTTAAAAAAATTAAAACATTAATACATTATCATCAGTTTATTATGAAGGAATAAGGATATGTACATGTTTACATACATATATGCATGTACATGAGAGACAAAGAATTTGGAAGGCACAATGATAAGGATAGGTTTATAACTGCTAGAAACCTACCAAATTATAAGTATGCATCAACGTTGGCTTTAGACAAGGAACATAATCTTGGGAACAGATTCTCCTCTTAATACTGACAGTGGGTCAGGTGTGATGGTGCACCCTTGTAATCCCAGTGACTCAGGAGGCTGGGGTAGGGGGATTACAAATTTGAGGCCAGCTTCAGCAACTTAGTGTGTTCCTGTCTCTAAATAAATAAATAAAAGAGGGCTGGGGATGTAGCTCAGTAATCAATCTCCCTTGGGTTTAATCTGCAGTACCCTCCCCCACAAAAAAATTATTAGCAATGAGGTCTTACTTACTTCAGTGAACGCTTCCTCCTGAAAGTCTGAGCATAGATTTTGAACCAGAGTTTGTAATTTCTTCTCACACTTAAAGAAGCTTTTAAAAAGATTGTATTGCACTATTTAAAATATTCATTTGCCCTTCAGATATATATACATTTATATACGTATACATATACATATACGTATGTATAGCAGTGCTTAAATGATAATTATACTGTGTATAAAATATAAAAATAACACACAGATCATTTGGCACCTTAAAATGAGTTTCACTCTTTTAAAAATGCTTATTGATATAATTATGCAGTTATTATAATCCTTCATATCTGAGGGTCTTTCTTCTAAGAGTTCTATTAGGGACCAGTATCTATTTTGTTCTTGAAGGCCTTGCCATTGTCCTTTTTTGGACATTATTATTGTTATCCTTTTATTCCGTTTTTTAATTTTCTCTTGAGATTTCTGGGGATTTTCTATTTTCCTCTGAGTTAATGCATATCAAAAGTTCTAGACACATTCATAACTTAATTGTTGCTTTTTAAATTAAGCATTAAATTGTGCACAAATACTTGTCTATTGGGCAAAGCTTATTCATTCATCTGGACATGCTACTGCTTATCCTTTAGCAGAGAACTGCATCTACCTGCCAGACTATTCCATTTAATTAATTGTTTCCTTAGAGCTTTGCCTAATGATATATTTTAGAGAATACTTTAACTTATTTGAACTATATGCTACTGTCTAACACTAGTCATGAAAATGAGCCTTAGTGTGGCCATATTGGAGAAGCATAGATGAAAGACTGGGATTGGCAATAACAAAAACGTGATCAGCAGATTCTTAATTTTCATAAGATGCTTTATTAGAAGATAACCATTAGAACATAATCCATTTTTTTAAGAGACAGAGGGACAGTGAGAGAGAGAGAGAGAGAGAGAAAGAGAGAAGCAATTTTATTTAGTTATTCATGTGGCTTTTGTTGCTCCGGCACTTTATTGTGTACATGGTGCTGCTGAAGTGTGAACCCGTATCCTCATGCATGCTGGACAAGCGCTGTATCCACTGAGCACTGCTCCAGTCCCCAGGACACAATCTTAAAGTATTTTGTCTAGTTTTGTTTTTATTTTACTTTCTATTTAGTTTCAAAAGTTGGGAGTATGGTCAAACAATTCTCCAAGGTTGAACAACTTTCATACTACTTATGTTCCACATGGGAAAAAAGAATAATAACAAAAAGCTGGGTATGGTGGCACATGCCTGTAATCCTAGCAAGTGGGGAGGCTGAGACAGGAGGATCACAAGTTCAAGGCCAGCCTCAGCAATTTAATGAGGGCCTAAGCAACTTGGCATGATCCTGTGTTAGATTAAAAAAATACATAGAGCTAGGGCTGTAGGTCAGTGATATAGTATCTCTGGATTCAATCCACAGTACCTAGGAAAAAAGAAAAAAAGAAAAGAAACAGTTACATCCCAAGGTGGTAACCACATCACAAAATAACTCTTTGGCCTATTATAGAACAACAGGAAGGAGACAACTGATTGATGAGAGTTCATACTATAAAATTTCAAATGGACTTGAAAGTTTTACATTGATTTTAAGCTGGCCAGTGGAGCATGCCTGTAATCGTAGTGGCTCAAGAGGCTGAGGCAGAAGGATAGCAAGTTCAAAGCCAGCCTTAGCAACTTAGTGAGGCCCTAAGCAACTTGGTGAAACATTTTCTCAAATAAAAAATAAGAATGGGCTGCTATGTAGCTTGGGTTCAATCCCAACTGCAAAAAAAAAAAAAAAAAAAAAAAAAAAAAAAAAAAAAAAAAAAAAAAAAAAAAAAAAAAAAAAAAAAAAAAAAAAAGAATCACCGATCTGGTGATTATTATGAAATAAGGGATCATTGGGTGGAAGCAATGTGGGTTAATAACAGTGATATTAATGTTTACAAGTGACTGCACCTTAAAAACCAGAATTGCATCCTTTTTGATCTCTACTAATCCTTACAAAATTTGCCTGTTACTTCCCTCATTTTACAAATGAAAAGAATAAAATAGGGCCTGGAGTGGTGGCTCAGTGGTTACTGTACTTACCTGGCAGGTGTAAAGACACGGGTTAGAACCTCAGCACCAAGTACACAATGAAGTGCATGTTTTGGAGCAATGAATATACATGAAAAACTAAATAAAATTGATTCTCTCTTTCTCTCTCTCACTGTCCCTCTTTTTTTTTCTAAAAAAGGATAAAGTATACTCACTTTAATTAATTTGCAAGAGATCAAATAAACAGAAAGTAAACTAGCTAGAAATAACACCTCTGTATATCCCTACCTTTCAAAATTCATCTCAACATATGCACATTTACCCCTTCATGATACATTATAAATTTTATGTAATATGTATGTATATATCATATACAGATTTCGTGTACTTTTAATTAAATTGTAAATTAATTATGATTGCATAATTATTTTAAAATTTTCAAAAAATGCAGAAATGCATAGAATATAAAATTAAGTCTAATAAAAAAGTCAAAAATCAGTTGATGATATTAATGTTAGGCTTATAAGTAGTAACAGGAAAAATTTCATAATTGGTTTAGTTTGGACAGGTCTTCAATGTCATTGTTTCTTAGTGTGATAAAATCATTGGCAGTGAGTAGAAAGTATTGTTTGATCAAATGGCATATAGGACATCACACCAAATCAATGGCACCACATAGAAAGGCAATGAGCTTGTGGGTTTGCTGAAATAATTGCAGGGTTGGGTCAGTTCTTTGCATGTGTGTGGTAAATTCACTAGGACAAAGTGTTCCGTTGGAAATTCATTTTATGAGAGAAGAGGATTTTATTTACTTCCATTTTTTTTTAGTTTTTTAATGTTTTGATTGGTGCATCATAGTTACACATACTAGTAGGGATCATTTTGACACATTCATGCAAAATAATTTATTCCATTTCAATCCTTAGTGCTTCCAATTTCTCTCTCCTCCTCCCTTCCCTTGCTCCTCTCCCTCTAAATAAAGAATGCCAACAAAGAGTCCATGTATAAAAAAGAATCAAATAAAAATTGTGGAGTCAAAATGCACAATAACTATAGTGAGAAATCCAATAGATGGGTTCAGTAGCATATTTGAGCATGCAGAATAAAGAATCAGAAAACTTGAAAATAGGATGATTGGAATAATCCAGAATAAGGAGCAGAAATAAGGAAGAAAAATGAACAGAGTTAAAGGGACCCATAGGACTCCATCAAGCATACCAATGTACATTATGAGTGTTGTAGAAGGAAAAGAGAGGTAGAAAAGGGAAAAAGAATATTGTTAAATGTCTGAAAGCATCCTACATTCGCAAGAAAAATCAACAAACCATAGGCGAGATAAGCTCAAGAAATTTAAATATAAAAGAATCAGAGTCAAATTACCGAAAGTCAAAGATAGAAAGTATTTTAAAAGCAACAAGAATTACCTTCTGTTTTTTGTTTGTTTGTTTAGTTTGTGTTTTATAGATACACATAAAATGTGGAATTCACTGTGGTATATTCACACATGTACACAGCAGAATGTGGTCTATTCAATTCCACAGTTTCTCCCTTTTCTCATCGCTCCTGCTTAATCTCCTTCCTCCTCTTTTCTGGAGAGCTCCCTTCTAATTTCATGGGATTCCCTCTGGATTTTTTTATTTTACTTTATTTTATTTATTTTTATTTATTTTTGCTCTTATTTCACGTTAGAGTCCACATAAGGGAGAGAACAATTTGACCTTTGACTTTCTGAGTCTGGCTTATTCCACTTAGCCTCATGATGCCCAGTTCCATCCATTTACAAAAGAAATGTCATCATATCATTAGAGAAGGGATTTTTAAATGATTCTTACAGGGATCTTTTGAGGAGTCATGACGTACATTGATACATATCCTGACAGGCACTGATGTTGTGTGAGGCAAATGAAGACACATTGATTATTATGGAAAATCTAAACCTAAAAAAAGAATCCATCCAGTCCATCACTTTAAATCTCATGTCTCTTGATCTTGGTTTAATATTGAAAGAAGCAGCTGAATGTGCAAAGAATTATGAAAATATTATCAGATGTCATTCACAGCCTGAACCTGTATTTTCAGGGCCAACATATGATGACTTTTAGACATGAAACTAAAATAACACCTTTTTCCTTAAGAATTCTGTACAATTAGAATGTAGCCAGGTCCCTACAAATGTAGCCTTATTCCAAGCTGATTTTTCTTGCTTATCAGATAAAAGGAGGCCATGATGCATTATTGGACATATTTTCATTTGTATTTCTGCTTTACTTTTTAATTTTTTAATATTTTTCATTGGTGTATTATAATTATATATAATGGTGGAATTTGTTGTTACACATTCATAAATGCACACAAAACAACAATATAATTTGACCAATATCATGCCCCAGTTAATTGGCCATAATTTAAAAACCCATAAGCAGTATGGACTTTTCAAAGGCAAATGAAAGATTCAATTTATTAACTTCTTCTTCTTCTTCTGTTTTTTTTTTTTTTTTTTTAAGAAAGAGAAACAGGGAGAAAGAAAGAGTTTTTCATGTGGCTTTCGTTGCTCTGACACTTCATTGCGTACATGTGCTGGGGTAAGAAACTGCATCCTCACACATGACAAGCAAGTGTGATAACTGCCAAGTTATCACTGTAGCTACTGTTAGCTTCTTATAAGTGAAAATGCTCAGTCTTCTACTTTTTACATGTGACATCCTTCTTGACATAGTAATTAATGTGTCTGGAAAGTGAAGGAACCTCATGTTGGATCCAAGCGGAAGAGAGGGCAAGGGATTTGACATAGGCCTGTCTATTTTGTGTTTGTGTTTTCTTTTATATTGTGTGGGAGGGTGGGGGCAGAGTATGGATGGGTAGGATGCATGATCAGCTGTTATCAATCAACTTTGGAAACTCCCTTGTGGTCTGACATTTTCTAAGACTGGCCTGGTCTTCCTGTTGGAAATCATCCAGTCCCCAGTGGATGGCACAGTAGCAGATCTTGATAGAAATCCACATGGTGTTTTTATATTTCTTATTCTTAGATGAAGTTAATTGATTGGCTATATGTCTACATCAACTGTGTCCTCTCCTAATGAATGGACTGCAGTATAATGACAGCAGTAGTCTTATTATGTAGTGGATTTTGTTTTGCACAGTAGATTTTTTTTTTAAGAGAGAGGGCCAGTGAGAAAGAGAGAAAGAATTTTTATTTAGTTTTTCGTGTGGCCTTTGTTGCTCCGAGACTTTGTTGTGTACATGGTGCTGGGGTTTGAACTCACGTACTCACACTTGCCAGGCAAGTGCCATAACTGCTGAGCCACAGCTCCAGCCCCTGCACAGCAGATTTTGAATGAGTGGTAGATTTTTCCACCATCACTAAATCCATACACAGAATTCAAGAACCATCCTCTCATTTTAAAAAAGGTAGGATTAAAGACATGGTTCACAACCAGTTTAGAGTATTATGATTGGATTTTCCTCTAAAGTTAAAACTAAATGTCAGGGTTTGGGATTTAGCTCAGTGGCAGAGCGCTTGCCTAGCATGCACAAGGCCTCGAGTTCAATCCTCAGCCCTGAAAAAAAAAAAAAAAAACGAAACAAAAAACTAAATGTCAATTTTTGAAGAAGCCTTACAAAAATCTTTAACAGCCATAATTCATGTGCCTGGTACTGGTACTGTGCTAAACATTTTGCCTGCAGTATAAGGTGTAATTCTTACATTGCTCCTATGATGTTCATACTCTTATCTATACCAACTCATAGGTTAAGAAACAGAGTTTTGGGAAGATTATTTAAATAATTTGTCCAAGATTGCACAATTAAAAATTGAATGAATCAGAACTGAAACCCAGATCTGCTTGACCCTAGATTTCTGCTTCTCATTTCTAAGTGAAGCAAAGCCTACCCCCCAAGTTAAATGATGGAAATAGTCATTAATTACTTTTTTCTGTTATTCCCATCAGGTCTATTTCATTCCTACAAATGGTTGCTATTCCACCACTTACTTATGTGAAGGAAAAGTCAGTTATAGTGTAGGTCTGAATCCTCCAATTGTCAGTGAAATACAAGATCTTAAAAAAGCCGGAGTAACTGTTGATTTACATTAAATGGGCAAAGGGAGAGACCCTTGCAGGACTCTGTAACAGATAATAGAATATCACTAACATCCACTCCTAACATTTCATCCCAGTCATTTTTAGTTAAACAAAGTTGGCGCTTGGCAACAGCTTCCTATGGACAGTTTACAGCATGGGTATTTGCCAAGATCTTATTCCAGCTCTTCTTCCCTTCTCTTGTGTGTGTGTGTGTGTGTGTGTGTGTGTGTGGTGTTTACCATGAAGTGCAATTTTCGGGGATGAGGTTTTAATAGGGCCAGATACGGGGACTTTGAGAATGTGATAACTCCTGAGAAAATTATGAGAAGAAATTTTGATTCTTCCATTCTGCTCCCCTTCATTTGTGAGCACTGGAGGTCATGACAGAGAGGCCTTTCTCTTTATTGGTTTTTCCTCCATCATGATCAAGAAACGGATTTATGCCAAAGTTGGAATGAGTCAGACAATAAGAAACCAAAGTACATTTGGACCAGGGCACATGGACATACTGAACTGAATCCCGGCAAACTCTCTTTCTGGATGTTTAACCACATGCAAACAGGATGGGTTGGTGGCTTCACAATGGGTGTGGTTCTCCCACCTCTCCTCCCACAAATTCCCCTTCCTCTTTATCCTCTGCATATGTTTTAAATTGGAGCAATGATGGGTGGGAGAAGCAAGAGCTGCCCTGTGAACTATAAATAGCCAAGCAAGAATTTGGAGTGTTTGAGGAGGGGAGGTCAGGGGAGATAGTAGGGTGAGAGAAGTGGGAAACTACCCAAATGTGATCATTTGCACTGCCTCAAAACCAACCAACCTCTGTAGCACAATAAGAGTGTCAAGTAAATATGTGGCCAGCCTCAAACCCAATCTGAAAAAAAAAAAAGAGGCTATAATAGAGGTGGTCCCTGATAGATAGTCACCTCCCTTAACTTTTCGGAAAAATACAGTTATAGTCAGACTAAAGTGGACCAAAACCCATGGAAAGATTGATGGAAATTCATTTTAAAAAGCCACACACATGAAAATAATTTACACAGGAGGCTTTCTGCACCACAGCTGTGCTGCTTATTTATTTTGGACTGGTTTTTGCAAAAAGTGGTACCAAAAAACGGACTCAATTCTTGCCTGATAACCTTACAAATGTCCAATTAGTACCTTGAACTCAAAATCCCCCTTTCTGGAGTAGCCTGTTGTTTAAAGGCAGATGGTCTGAAGGGTCTTCAGATACGCCTTTCTTTGGCAATTAAGACCCCACCCCTGGATCTCATCATTTGCAATCTATGTAACACTTGGTCTTATTTCTCCTATAATTTAAATACACTCAGAAGAGGTAGAGTGGAAGACAGAAGACTAGATAGGATGGCTGTTAAGGGTGTGAACCTGCCTCTGCCTCTAGGTGGGAAAGATGCTTGTAAAGAGGACTCCTAGGCCCATAAAAGTTGTACAAAACAATTCTACAGAGCATTGCCGCCCCACCCCAGACCATAGCATCAGAGAACAGAGTAGCACCTACTTGGAAGCTTGCTGACTTTCCTCTAAGCCCCTGAGCCAGCATGGAGGAAGTGGTTCATGGGAGTTCCAACGCACCTTACAGGGTGGGATTTCCATTCTACCTTGAAACTGTGTGGAGCCTGGTGCCTGAAGCCAGCCAACACATGTGCAAGGGTGTGACATTTATTTAAGGGATTTGGAGACCAGGAGCTGCTACACATGCAATCAGAGGCTTCAGTGTCTTTATTCATTGAATTATCCTCTGGCAAAGAAGGAGATTGGGATTGATGGATCAAAACTCTGCTTTTGTAAAATGGGCAATTTTTTATAGTTCTAATCTGGTTCATAATCATATTCATTATTCAGATTTATCCACTGTCTTCCTTCTATGCTGCCAAAATGCTCTTATTTATTATGAGAGTCTTTGATAGGTCTTAGAAGGCTGCAGGGACATTGAGTTTCTTTCCTGGTGTCTGACACAGAGAATTGGACATGGTAGGTCTAAGGTACTTCCTTCATAGATCAGGGCATCACTGCACAAAAGAGGCAAATTATGCTCATAAATCTCATGGTCTGCTTGGAACAAACCTTAAAATGGTGCTAAATCCATACAGTAATACCATTCTTTCTTCACTGAAAATGCTACATGTTGCTGAAAATCTATTTTGGCAGGCATTGAAATTCTCACTGACCCAGACTAACATGTTTAACTCAGCCAGGTTGTTTTCTCTGATTTTTGTATTCCTTTTTTTGCCAAATT
>PVKS010044932.1:0-14069 GCA_004027875.1 Aplodontia rufa | reverse complement strand
CTGAGGGAACTGGAGGTAAGTGCATTATGTCCCTTTATGAAAAATACTGTAGAAAACTTTCTGTGATCTTCCATGTACTAGACATAATCATAGAAAAAAATTATGGAAATTCTAGGTGGGAAGTAGGAGTTGTTATGCCCTTGATCAGACAAACTTCCTATAAATCCCAAAGGCCACTATTTTTAATTGCACAAAATGGTACAGATTTTCTAACCTCTGTGCTTTATTATCTTTGTCTTTAAGATGAGAATAATGACAGTACTTCTTTCTTAAGACTTTTTAAGAAATAAATAATATATTAAAGATTTTATACAAACTAGGTATAAGTTCAATAAACTTTGGTATATACTCAATGTATATAAAGAATTATTACTAAGAACATAAATACTTTTTCTTTAAATAGGCAGCTGGGCATAAGGACAGAAAATCATACACATTTAATCTAGCTGAACTATAGTTGGCAATAGGCATTGGTCTAGTGCTGTAATTATTCAGTGGTTTAAGACAGAGATTTTGCCTAAACCCAAATGGAAAATGAAAAGGGCCAGAGAAGTCAAGACAAGAGTGAAGAAAGGGATTTAGAAAAGGTGATCACCTTGTCTTACATAGAGTTTAGGAAGCTTTCTCAAAGGTCCAGAAATAGACAAAATTAACATGGAGACTATGAAAATTACTTATAGATGGGAACATCTGAAAATTCAGATTAAAGGCATAGTTTTGATTTGAAAAATATTAGGAAATTTCTTCTTCGGCTTCCTATTAAGTAGCAGAAAAACACAACCTTTGTGGAATCAGAGCACATGGTTACAAAGAACCACATGGATGAGAAGAAATATTGGCTATGGAAATGCCCAAGACAAGATGATTTGAGGCACTAGATCCAGGTAGGGGTTCCCGGATGCCTGGCCAGATTTGAAGGGAAACATGGTCATAGAGCTTGAGTTGATGGAGGTCAGTAAGAGCTAAGTAAACTTATCCCAAGAAGTCAGCCCGAAGAAGCAGGGCTGAAGAGCAGATGCCTGCACCAACTTCTCAGGTGGAACACAGGGGAGAAGCTTGAGCTGAGGTGCTTGTGTTGGCAAGGGGTAATGTGGCATCTGACCTCAACCACAGTCCATAAGAAGCCACCTGTGAGACTCTGAGCTGGTTGAGCGCAGAACTGAAATGTAAAGCAAGATCATAAAGAAATAAAAGGAATCTAAAAAGGTATAACCACAGAATTATAAGTAAATCCACTTTATGTACAACAAAAAGCCATCTTAGCATTGCCACTAACTGTTGCTTTTGGAGAGAACACTTAGTCTTTATCTGATCCTCAGTTTCATCTGTAAAATAAGGACTCAGAATTCAGTGGAAGTCCTCATGTCTGGCACAATCAGGGCCAATAGTTGGTTGTTAATCAAAAAGCCAGTTCAAGTAGGGAGTCTTAAGGAATAACATGTTCATACCTGAAATTTTAAACATGTGAAAGTACATTTATTACCTAGTATTTTTTTATGCACCATTTAGGTCTTGTCTTGGAATATGGTTGGAATCCTTTTTCTTGCAGAAGTAGGAACTAAGATGATTGTCAACAATTTCTTATTTTTGTTTTGCTTTTAAATAGACTGACACTGCTTAAGTATAAAATCCTTCTAGATCTTATTCCCATTTCCATTATCCCTGCTCTTGTTCTCTTAGAGTAGTCTGACCCATAAATAATTCAATTAGGTTTTTTTTTCCTTTTTTAAATTCCAGTTACTTGCTTTCAAAATGAGTCCTTCCAAATCATTCAACTTAGTCTTCATAGAAAGTCTTCTTTCCTTTTTACTCTACTTCATTGATATGCTACTTACTACTCCATTAAATTACCTAATTATATTTGCAACTGGTTTGTGAGCAAAAATAACTGGTATTTGACAAGCAAAGAACCCAAATGGGAGAAGAGAAGCCATTGAACATTTTGCATCCTGGTCTCGCAGCTGGCAGTGGGCATCTGACCCTATATACAGCAGAGAACACAGGTCATTCTGGAAGTCTACCCACCTGTAGGGATGCTGAGAATGCATCTAATGATTCTCATAAAGCGTTCATGGGAATTTAAAGAAAAGGAAGCCTTGAAAGAAGACTCAGACCTTATGCTTGGTGATAGTTGGTTCTCTTTCTTTCATGCAGGAGTTGCCCAGTCTAGCACAGTTCTTTATAGACTAATGACCACTATACAAGGATTTCATCTTTATAATTAGGTATTTAAGGTTTTGGTTTAAAGTTTCAATTCCTTTGTGCCTCCTTCCCTATTGCTTTAAGATTGTTCCTCCTCACATCAATCTCTTTCACAGTTCTGTACAGCATATCTTTCTTTCCGATGTTCTGGGGCCACCTTGTTCATGCTTAATACCCCTGACCTTGACAGTGGACTACTTTCTGTGCAGGCTAAACTTGGGACACACTAATGTCAAGTTTCTTCAACAAATTGTTAGAGAGTTTGCTCTTTAAAGGCAAACAGTGATCAGAGCTTCATGTGATTTTGCTTCTGGCTCATAAGGATATTTATAGCTGATCTTGATATTCTATTATATTTTACAGTAGAATTTGCAAAAGAACAGATAGGATGAAGTATCTGCCAATAAGTTGGGTGCGCAAAGATAAAATTGGGAAGAAATCATGCTTTTATTTGTAAATTAATTTTTATTTTAAAATCACTTCACACTAGAACAACAAAAGAAAGAAAATCTGAGGTAGGTTATTTCTGATGAGTCTGATTTTTCTTTTTCTGGCTCAGCAGGATATGAATTGCATGCACTTTAAAATGCAGTCTTCTATTCTGCCAGGGAGCTTCCTCTCTGATAGTTTATCTGAACAGAAAGAAGAAATATTGACACTCCCATACATTTGCCTACCACTTGTCTTGGTGCTTAAAGCAAAAGTTTTTTCCTCTAGCTAGGTGAACTGTATTGGACAACTTGCTATTACTAGGCCAAAAAGCTCCGTCTTTTATATGCCTGCCTTTTGTCTCCATCCTCCCCTGGTCATGTGCTTGAGGGTCACCATTTTTCAGGTTCTTTATGCAAGAGGTCTTGCTACTCTTTGAGTAGTAATACTCCATGTGAGATCCAATTGCCTACCAAAGTCATAGAGGGATTCACTATGCATAGGAAAGGGGGAACAATTACCAGCTCTTCCTCTACTAAGCCATTGAAGGAATTGGGAGAGATCTTAGATGAAGGCATTATTTCTTCTGGATTGGGAAAGAACTTCTTCCACCCAGAGTCTCTTGAGATAAGCTTTGTCATGAATTAGGAGTAGAGGAGTTTTGTCCAAAGGTATTGTTTCCAAGTGTGTCTACAGAAGAATTTGACATGTCTCTACTTTGGGCATAAGCAAATCATTTTAAGACACTTTGGAGGTTTTTCTGGAAAAAAAGCTGTAAGATGGCTGAGCAGAAGAAGGGAAGAGAAGTAAAGGCCTTCTGGGCTCCATAGGCAAATTTCCTTTCTGACACATTTGCACGTATTTGACTGGGGTTAATATGTGGAACCTGGGAGAATAGATCCCACATTCTCTCCATAGACCTGACTGTGAGGTTCCCAAGGGGAACTTGGTCACAGGATGGAACTCCTAGGACAGCATATACCACTTCTCAAAATCCACGATATTAAAAACATCAAAATAATACCGGTTTTGTGCAGAATGTGGCTTATGAATAACAGAATCTACTAAGTAATCCTTAATTTTAGGAGGAGACATCCATCCTGTTGCAGCCCAATTTTGTTTATTTATTTGTATATTTATTTTTGGTGATCTCATATAACTCTTGGTCACTATGTCATCTTAAAAAGAGCACTGTAGTGATAAAATCAAGTAGATAATCAAGGATTGTCCAGAAAGAAATAAAATTTTTATGGATCTGGGAAAAACTACTGTGGTCCTAGCTTTATGTGGTCTAATTGTCTTCTTTCTAGCCATTTCCTAGCAAAAGGCCACCTTTGAGTTTGAAAGTATGTCATGAGCTAATGGTTATGTACCGTACTCTGAATCCCATGCCACCAGAGACATGGGAACAATTTTAATGAACTTAACGTACATGGTTTGGGTTTAACAGCTGGTTAACTGCTTATCTCAATGAACTTACTTTTGGTTTTGTTTTTCTTGGTTGTTGTTTTTTTTAACCATTATTCAGTAAGCAGATCTTAAACTTGTAAAAATGGACACAATTTCCATCTGCATGCCTACCATGTGGAAGTAGAAATTCGAAGCACAGGACTATGATATTTTGGATCAGAAACCTGCTAGGTAACCACTATTCAATCTTCTTTGACAAGAACTGGCAGAAGGAACCTATGTTCTACAGACCTTCCTGCATGAATTCCGAGCTATGCAGAAAATCTGCAGTCTAATTTTTAACAAAAGGTATAGCCAATGTGATTCATGTCTAATTTTGGATGACCTAAAATTATGAGACGGTTAATACTTCTGTTCTCAACCTGCTATCCTAATATAGGAGTTCTTTTATTTCAAAAGAGTATTTTTAAAGTTGTCTTTGGAACTGTGAGATTTACAGTTTTTGAATTTGTAGTTTTTAAATGACTGCTCATTTCTTTTTAGATACATTTCTTGTAATAAAACAAGAAGTATCTAGGGGACAGCTAAAACCCAGTTATAATCTCATTTTCTGATTGTGACAGGAAGTGTTGACCACATTAATAGTTTTCTCACTTAATTATATTAAAACTATAAAGCTTCTTTACTGAACTTATATATATAAATCTTAAACATAGAATAACCAGATATCCTATGATCATTGGTTTAAATCTGTTGCCTTGGCATCCTGCTTAGCATTCATTATGGGTTTATCATTTTCTAATAAATATCACTTATGACTATGTTTTAGTCACATTTTAGTTTCTGTGATGAACAGACCTGACAAGAACAATTTTAGGAGGAAAAGTTTATGTTAGGGTTTATGGTTTCAGCCAGCCATGGAAGGCGGGCTCCATTCCTCAGGGCTTGAGGAGATGGCAGGCATGGCTCCAGAGAGCTCAAGGCATCGCATCAGGAAGCAGAGCAGAGAGAGAAGCTCTATGCCGGATACAGAATATATACCCAAAAGTCATTCCCCCAATGACCCACCTCCTTCAGCCACACCCTACCAGCCTATAGCTGCCAAAATCCCTACATGGGGAAAATTCACTGATTGGGCTTTTATAACCCGATCATTCACCTCTGCCTTCCCAAATTGCCACACATGAGCTTTTGGAGGACAACTCACATTCAAACTATAACGGATTATACTAAATAATAAATCCGGATATGCTTGATAGTCCCTTACTTTGGTTTTCCAGCTGGTTTTATCTTTTAGTGTGTGAGATGCATGACAGTAAACAGAATTCCTACTTCAGCACCTGACCAAATGAGCAACATGGTCAGTGGTTCTCTTTCTTGTTTGCTAACTAAACCTTCCATTTTACAGACAGTAAGCAGACCAATAACTGATAAAGCGAAATGTACCTAGACACTGGCAATTGCTTGGATAGTGGTCGGAAAGGCCAGTTATGTTATTGCCCATGCGATGCCTTGTGAAATACATGAAAACCCAGTCAGTTGGTTGAAGCCAGCTGACATCAGCTGGAAACCTAGGCAATTACAGTTTATATGTACGTGAAATACATCTGGAAAGTAGAGGCTGAGAAATTCAGTAGCGTGCATCAGCTGCTGTGAATAATTATTTCAGTGGTCTTGTCAATAATTGTAAGTTTAATTCTATAATCATTTTGTATTAATTGACAATTCTACCTGTGCACCGCAGAAAGTCTTTAGTAAAAAACTAAAATAAAAATGAAAGTTCATGTTTGGTTAAATACTGATTTTTTTTGTTTCTCAAGGATATTGATAATAAATATTTCAGTTGCACAGAACATTTATGAACATTTTATTATCCATTATGGGATCCATAGTGATATCACTAATCACATGAAAATGAGATGATACAAAACTGCTAAGGAAGCAGCGATATATACTTTAAACATGGTAGTTTATTAAAAAAGCCCAAGGATGCAATTTAATATGAACAGTAGCAGCAACTATATTTAATTTTCATTATATAACTTTTTGTTTAGGTCAAATGATTGTTTATCTAAACTTATTTATTCATTTTAGAGTCTAACATTTCCTGTGTATGCATTGTAATGAAACATAGCCATTAGCAAGTTGGCTTTATTATTAGAACTCGGCACACAGTGGAAGAATCATTTATACTCATGTCATCAGATGACTCACACAGAAAACTGGTTAAATGTCTTCCAAGCAAAACTCAATATTTTCAACCAACTTAAATACACCCAAAATAAAGCTTTGAAGATATAACACCTGTCGTTACTCTAAATTTTACTGTAAACTTAAAAACAAAACACTGAATATAAAATTATATATTGTAAATTTTGGTGGAATTCAGTATAACAGTTAAAAATGATTAAAATAAGAGAGCTATGGAGCTGGATCACATTGGAATTGATTGTAATGAACACCTAACTCACGAGTGCCAGTTTAAACTTACTTGGATATTCTGCTGATTAAAGAGTCAAGAGCTATTAAAATTTATTAATACTTTTTACATGCATGAGTAGAGTAAATGATTTATACCACATTCAAGTTGAATTTTGAAAAGGAAACACTTGAATGTGGTGACAATATATGCTTTCTCTTTTTATGATTTATTGTAAGTTCAATTTTAGAAATATGGAATTTGAGGAGTCATGTTGTGATTTTACTTTGTAAAATTTCTACAATCTTGGTATCCCACAAAAAAATGAAAATTTTTTGGTGAATGAATTACTTCAAGTTTGGCTGCATTTTGTTCAGAATTACCTGGAATTCTCTAATCAGTATGTTTAACATTTGAATATTCTTTTGAATCAGGTATTGTCTTGTAGAAATATTTGAAGGGAGGGGAAAAAAGAATGTGAAAATTGCTTAGGCTAAATATTCACACATTTCATGATGTTAAAAAACAGGTTTGAAAGTATCTTCCATCAGTATTATTTTTAAGTTTACAAGAATTTTTAAGTTTACCTCATCCATGCCATGATATCATTCTAATAGCAGAGTAGAATTCCATTGTATATATGTACCACAGTTTTTTAATCTGCTCATCTAGTGAGGGGCATCTGGATTGGTTCTATAGTTTAGCTATAGTAAATTGAGCTGCTATAAACATTGATATAGCTGTATCTCTGTAGTACGTTGATTCTAGCTTTTCTGGGAAAATACCCGGGAGAGGGATAGCTGGGTCATAAGGTGGTTCCAGCCCAAGTTTTTTGAGGAGTCTCCACACGGCTTTCCAGAGTGGTTGTACAAGCTTGCAGTCCCACCAACAGTGTAATAGTGTTCCTTTCTTCCCACAACCCCTCCAGCATCTATTATTGTTTGTATTCTTCATTTTTGTCATTCTGAGAGGAGTGAGATGGAATCTCACTGATGTTTTGATTTGCATTTCTCTGACTACTAGTGATTTAGAACATTTTCTCATATATTTTTGGACTTCCTCTGTTGAGAAGTTTCTATTTAGTTCCCTAGCCCATTTATTGATTGGATTATTTGTGTTTTTGGTGTTCAATTTTTTGAGTTCTTTGTATATTCTAGATATTAGCCCTCTGTTCGAGGTGCAGCAGGCAAAGATTTTCTCCCATTCTGTAGGTTCTGTCTTGACACTCTTGACTAATTCTTTAGCTGTGCAGAAACTTTTTTGGTTTAATGGCATCCCACTCATTTATTCTTGGCCTTAATTCTTATGCTATGAGAGTCTTGTTAAGAAAGGCGATGCCAACACCTATGCTGTGGAGTGTTGTTCCTATTTTTTTTCAAACAATTGTATAGATGCTGGTTTAATTTCCAGATCGTTGAACCATTTCACTTTGATTCTTTTTTATTTAAGAGAGAGGGACAGTGTGTGAGAGAGAGAGAAAGAAAATATCAATTGTGTTTATTTTTTCATGTGACTTTTGTTGCTCCGAGACTACATTGCGTACGTGGTGCTGGAGTTTGAACTTACGTACTGATGCATGCCAGGCAAGCATTGTAACCATCAAGCCACAGCTCCAGCCCTCGCTTTGATTCTTGTGCAGGGTAAGAGGTAAGGATTTAATTTCAGTTGTCTGCATATGGCTGTCCAGTTTGTCCAGCACCATTTGTTGAACAGGCTATCCTTTTTCCACACTATGCTTTTCCCCCCTTTATCAAATATCAGATGGTTAAAGATTTGAGGGTTTTTCTTGGTATCTTCTATTATGTTCCATTGGTCTTCCTTTCTGCTTTGATAGCAATACCATGATGTTTTTGTTACTATAGCCTTATAGTATAATTTCCGGTCAGGAATTAAGATACCTCCTGCTTCCTCTTTCTTTCTTAGTAATGTTTTGGCTATTTTGGGCCTTCTGTTATTCCATGTGAATTTGAGAATTGCTTTTTCTATGTCCATGAAAAATATCATTAGCATCTTGATGGGGATTGCATTGAATCTATATAGAGCTTTGGGTTGAATGGCCATTTTGATTATATTGATTCTGCTTAACCAAGAACATAGAATATTTTTCAATCTACTCAGGTCTTTTGCAATTTCTTTTTTTAATGTTTGATAGTTTTCATTGTAGAGATCCTTTATATCGCTTGTTAAATTGATGTCCAAGTACTTTATTCTTTTTGAGGATATTGTGAATGGGACAGAATTCTTGATTTCTTCTTCAGTGGAATTGTTGCTGGAATATAGGAAAGCTAATGATTTATGAGTATTGATCTTATAACCAGCCATTATGCTGAAATCATCTATCAGCTCTAGAAGTCTTCTTTATAGGGTCTAGGAAGAGGATCATATCATCAGCAAATAGAGACAACTTGACTTCCTCTTTTCCTATTCAAATTCTTTTGATTTCCTTCTCTTGTCTGATAGCTCTGGCTAGGATTTCAAGGATTATATTGAATAAGAATGGTGAAAGTGGACATCCTTGTCTTGTTCCTGAATTCAGTGGGAATGCTTTCAGTCTTTCTCCATTGAGCATAATGCTGGCTATGGGTCTGTCATAAAGGGCTCTTACAAAAATTAAAGTATCTTCCTTTGATCCCTATCTTCTCCAGAGTTTTGAGCATAAATGGGTATTGAATTTTATCAAAAGCCTTTTCTGCATCAATAGAGATGATTATATGATTTTTATTTTTAATTCTGTTTAAGTGATAAATTACATTTATTGATTTATGTATGTTGTATCAGCCCTGCATTCCTGGAATGAAGCCCACTTGATCATGATGTATTATCTTTTTGACATATTTTTGGATCCAGATAGTTAGAATTTTATGAAGGATTTTTGCGTCTATATTTATCAGGGAAATTGGTCTGTAGATTTCTTTTCTTGATGGGTCTTTGTTGGGTCTTGGTATCAGGGTTATATTTGTTTCATAAAAAGTATTTGGGAGGGTTCCAACCCTTTCAATTTCATGGAAAACCTTGTAAAGGATCAGTGCTAATTCTTCTGTAAAAGTCTGGTAGAACTCTGCCTAGAATCCGTCAGGTCCTGAGCTTTTCTTTTTTGGATGCCTTTGACTGATGTTTCAATTTTGCTGAGTTTGGTTGGTTTAGAATTTCAATGGCATCCTGTGTTAGTTTGGGGATGTCACATGTAGCAAGATATTTGTTCATTTCTTCCAGATTATCAAACTTGGAAGAGCATATCTTTTCAAAGTAAGTTCTGATAATCTGGATTTTGGTTGAGTCAGTGCTGATATCTACAATTTTGTCTTTGATTATTTTTTTATTTGCTTCACTTTGTTCTTCCTTTTGGTGAGTTTGACAAGGGGTCTGTTTATTGATCTTATTTCTTTTTCCAAAAGAACCAATTCTTTATTTTATTGATATTTTATATTGATTTTTTGTTCTCAATGTCATTGATTTCAACTCTGATCTTAGTTAGTTCCTGATATTTCCTAATTAGCAGTAGGGTTGCTAAAAGTATTTTTTTTCTGATATTTGATTTTTGTCCCTATTTCCTAACACAGAGACAGCAATCCTTTGGGATTCCTGAGTGATACAAATGTCTTTTGTTCAAAGGTGGCAACTGTTGATGCGTTCCTGGATGGTGACAGATGATCAGAAGGACCAAGCTGTGACTAGAAGCTTGGAACAAACAGTCCCTTCCCTCCATGCTTCCCTCTATGCAAGAGGATTAGAAAATGAATTAATAATTGTACATGCCTATGTGATGCAACCATCATAAAATTTTCTGAACTATGGAGTTCATAAATCTTCTAGGCTAGGGAATATTGAGAGCTATAGGATGGTGATGCAACCCAAGTAGGCAGGGAGGCTCTGTGCCCCTTTCTCCTACTTTGCTTTATGTGTCTCTTTGGTCTTGCTGTTCATTTGAATTCTTTTATATTAAAAAGATAAGCAAAAGTAAAATGTTTTCCTGAGTTCTGTAGTTATTCTAGCAAATAATCAATCCAAGAAAGTGTTGCAGGACCTTCATAGTACAGGTAAAATTACCTGGAATTGCAATTTGCAGCTTAAGGGGAGGGCAGTCTTGTAGGACTAAGCCTTCAGATTTGGGGGTTTGCACTAAGTCTAATTAGTTTCAGAGGTGATTGCATTGTGGGGTATTGGACTGGTGTTGGACAATTGACTGGTGTAGGGAACGAGACCTGCACACATCTCGTCACAGAATTGTTCAGTGTTTAGAGTCTAGAAAACAAACTTCTTTCTCTTGTATTGCAGATTGTATACTTAAAGTTAGGTTTCAAGAAACACACAGAGGACTAATATAGGACTTTAATCATCCACTTTTAATTCACATCATCTCTTTCTTCCCTCTATTATCTATTTCAGAGTTAAGTATTATCTATTTCAGAAGTGAGTAGACTCCTCCTTTTAACCATATGAATACTTATATATAACGAAAGGAGGTTAATTTACAAGCCCCCAAAAGATATTTCCAAATATAGTTCTTGGTACCTGTGAATGGGACCTTATTTGGAATAGAGTCTTTGCAGGTGTGATCAAATTAAGGTCATCCTGAATTAGTGTGGGCCTTGAAGCCAGTGGCTGACATCCTCATGAGACAAATGAGAGGGAGATATGGATACAGAGATAGAGGAGAGACATAAAGGAAGACAACTTTATGAAGAACGAAGTGGTTGAGGTGCTTGCCCAGCATGCACGAGACGGTGGGTTCAAACCCCAGCATCACATACACAGAAAAGTGTCAGAACAACAAAAGCCACATGAAAAACTAAACAAAGTTGCTTCTGTCTTTCTCTCTCTCTTTCACTATCCCTCTCTTTAAAAAAAAAGCTCACCTCATCACACTATTGGTAATGACAGTCATTTATTAGATACCAACTGATTTTGAAGTGCTATACTACATTGTAGGAATTTATTCAATCAGAAATTGGTTTCTACTTCAATTTTGTATAGATTAAGCTACTTTCATACTTTTAATTTTTATAATTTTCTGTTCCAAATAATTTTCTTATACAAAAGAACTGTACCTGTTTTTGATATTTATTGTGTTTTAGTGATCACCAGATTAGAAAAGAAATAAAATAACAAAGTGTCAGTACTTTATGAACTGATACAATGACAATGTACATGATCAGATGAATGAAATGAGAAGAAGAATGAATTTATTTGCTGTGGTTCCAACTGACTTTGCATTCCTGTCATAAACCTTTATAATTTTGAAATGTTTATCAGAATTGTCATATTGAAGTATGTTCCAGGATTATATTTTGGTACAAAGGGAGAATAGACTTGCATATGTGGGCTATTTCTACATTATGTTGATGACCTCATTCAAGGAAATTCATTCAAGGAAATTTCAAAATCTGATCTTATTTTGGATTTTGAAAATATCATTGTAATTATTACACTATAACATTGAGCATACTAACTTGCTGCTTCTACATTTGAAGATAAAGACAATGTAATAGAAAATATTTTGTGTAAAAAGATATTCTCAGATATTGCACATCAAGAACACAAGTATAATCAAAATGTTTATTTTTTTAAGAGAGAAAAGGACAGTGATAGAGAATCAGAATCAATTTTAATTAGTTTTTCATGTGGCTTTCATTGCTCTGACACTTCATTGTGTATGTGGTGCTGGGGTTTGAACTTGCATCCCTGTGCATGTCAGGCAAGTGTTGTAACTGCTGAGCCACTGCTCCACCCCCAAAATGTTAATTTTTAATCAATATTATTTGTCACAGAAACATCGTTATTCTAATTTAAAGAGATTGTACACAAGTATTTTTTCATTTAAATATTTAATGACAAGTCTGTTGATTATTTTCGTTATATATAAGTATTCATATGTGTATATGTGTGTGTATGTATGTATATATATGTATGGATACTTGAAAAAATTATCCATATTTTTTAATCATCCCTACTTGAATCTCTTACAAATCACTGAGTAAAATTCAATTAAGTATTCTTTCATTATCTCTTCATGACTAAATATATAAGAATTATGAATTGGTAATAAAAACCTACTTGCATTTTATTTAATAAATGTAGAGAATTGTTTATTCATGAAATCAATGCATTTCTGAAATGAGTAAATAAATAATATATCATTGCTTTGAAAAATATTTTTGAATAGTATTTCTAGGTATTTAAAGAGAATGTCCAAAGCATTTCTTTTACATACCACTTATATTGCTAATTTTGCCCTTTTATGAATCCAATTTGTATAATAAATATACATAAATATACATTATATAATTTAGCAAAAAACATAATTCTGTCCACTTTCACTTAAGCAAAAGTTTTCTATGTATTTTCTTTGATTTTCTCATTAACACTTTCCTACCCATCCCCAGAATTTTCATCCTGGGATTACATGAGTCATGGAGGGTGAGCCTGGATTCTTGCTGCTGTGACACAGTCAGCATTTGCAAAAGAACAGAGGAAAGGCAAGATCCAACCCCTGCTTGTACTTATCCAGAGTAGCATGAGAAATCTGGAAAGGCATCACTCTAGGACCTTGTGTCCTTATCAGAATAGATGGAAGAGAAAATGAGTCAAAGGTGAACAACCATCTCCACCAAGTGCTTTTCTCCCCTTGGTGTAAGGCATGATGTTTCCTTTCAAGGAAGAGTAAGAGCATGGGCTTTGGGATGAGATAGCTCAAAGTGCAGATATGACACAGCTATTTGACTTTGGGTAATTTGCTTAACCTTTTTTTAGCCTTCATTCCTTATCTACAACAGAGTTCTGAAATGACACCTATCTCCCAGGGTTGTTCTGAGAATTAATGACATAATACACGGAATCACTTAAAATACCTGGCACCACAGTGTAGAAACTTGATAAAGAGTATTGAGTTGTTGTTGCTTTATTATCAGCCATGGAAAAACTATAGGAAAATATAGAAGAAACAGCCATTTCTTTTTAAACAGGGAGTGAAAGAGGGAAAAAGAGACAATCGACTTTATTTAGTTTTTCATCTGGTATTTATTGCTCCAACACTTGGTTGTGGATGTGATGCTGGGGTTTGAACCTGGGTGCTCATGTATGCCAGGCAAGTGCGACACCAGTGAGCCACCACTCCAGTCCAGAAACAGTCTTTAATCTATAGTTAGAAAGACAGTACCCTTGGCAAGAAGTGTCATTTGATATTTATTATAAATTAAAACATTGGAAATAATACACTATGTACTTTTCCTAATAAAGCCCCTTTATACTTATATATATATATATATCTTTTCATTTAATTCATGTTGTGTAAGAAATGAGATAATTTATATTGTAATAATAAAAATAAAACTATTTTAGAGGTTAGTAAACCAGACTGAAATATATAGTCTGATAATTTTCAGATCAGTTCAAACAGCATATCTCAGAGTGAGCAATATTTGATGCACAGAAGTGATTATTGGCTTCTGAACAGTCATTGTTTTAAGCATCTTGCTTCTTCAGGTTTCTATGTAGTGAATTATCTCTAACAGGACACCTTTGCCACTTAAGTAGTCTTCCTCTAGTTTAAATTTCCAATGTGTGTGATTTATTTTAGATTAGCTGAGGAAGCTCTTCATTTTATTTTCAT
>PVKS010044931.1:0-14065 GCA_004027875.1 Aplodontia rufa | reverse complement strand
AAATCTTTAGCTGTGCAGAAGCTTTTTAGTTTAATTGCATCCCATTCATTTAATTTTGATTTTACAGCATGCGCCATAGGAGTTCTATTAAGGAAGAAGCGGCCGACTCCTATAAGGTGTAGTGTTTCCCCGACTTCTTTTTCTAATAAATTTAGAGTTGTAGGCTTAATATCCAGGTCTTTGATCCATTTTGATTTAACTTTTGTGCAGGGCGAAAGATAAGGATCCAGCTTCAGTTGTCTACAAATGGCAGTCCAGTTTGTCCAGCACCATTTGTTGAACAGGCTATCTTTCTTCCACACTATACTTTTGCCCCCTTTATCAAATATCAAATAGTTAAAGATATGGGGGTTAAAGACAGGTTATAGGGCTGGAGCGGTGGCTCAGTGGTTACGGCACTTGCCTGGCATTCGCAAGTACGTGAGTTCAAACCCCAGCACCATATACCCAATGATGTCTCGGAGCAACAAACAGCACATGAAAAACTGAGTAAAAATTGTTTCTCTCTCCCTCTCTCTCTCTCTCTGTCCCTCTCTCTTTAAAATAAATAAATAAAAGATTGTTTCAACTTAAAAAAAAAAAAAAAGACAGGTTATAGAAGCAGGTGCTGGCTTGAGTCTGGTAGCAGTGGGCTCCGGAAGCCAGACAGAGCTGTGCTGCCGTCTCAGTGCAAGGCAGTAAGGCCCTTACCTAGGGTGATGTCAGAGAAGGGAAAGGAATGCTGGGGAAAAATTATTTACTAGGAAAAGCTACAGGCATGGTATCTGACTAAAGACAGAAAATCTATCCTTAGTGACAAATTCACTTATTACTCCAGCTGAACCAATGAGCCAGGTATCTTCAATAACCAAAGAACCGATAAATTAGAAATTGTGTGAACCGAGAAATTAGAAATTGTGTTAACCGACCACAATGTGCACACTATATTCCTATTCAAAATAAACTTGGTTAAAAAGCTTAAAAAAAAAATAATTGGATATTTCACTCCTGACTGAAAATGTGATGTTACAAGTTGAGTATCCTTCATTTGAAATGCTAGGGACTAGCAGCGTTTCAGATTTCAGGTGTTTTGAGTTTTTTAAAATATTTCTTTATACATAATGAGATATTCTGGTAAGGGTCCCTGTCTAGGCCTGAGATTCATTCATGTCTTATACACATGGCCTGCAGGTAATTTTACACAAATGCTTCTTTCTTCATAGCACTGTAGAGCGAGCCCAGGGCCTTGAGGATGAGGCAAGCTTTCCACCATTAAACTATGCCCCAAACCTAACTTCATAAAACTTTCTCAGTGCTCCCATATTTTGACTACAACCTGTCACGTGAGTCAGATGCAAAATTTTCTACTTGCAACATCCTGCGTTCAAAAAGTTTTAGATTTTTGGACCATTTCAGATTATAGTCTGTCAGATTAGGGAACCTGTTTTACCTAACTATTGTTAATTGTTCAGGTAAAAATGGTAAGCAAAACAAAGAACAACGTGAAATGGCCAAAAGGCCTTTGGTAGTGGGTATGATAGCTACCTAAACTTTATTTATGATTAGATATTTCATCTAGTACATTTTATACTAACTGGCCATCTCATGTCAAATTCTGAATTCAGGGGAAATCCAAAATATGGAATTCCTCTTGTCTATAACTTACTTATCTAGTTCTAATAACCCAGAGTTCTCATTTTATCAAATGTTAGTAGCCAAGAGTATTTTCTAAATGTTTATTTGTTCGTATTGCTATACCAATAAAACTAATAAATGCATGAACATGATAATCTTTATATATCCAATAACAATGCTAAAAACTCATTCCATGGTAATGTTTGTTCAAACAACTTTGCTGTAAGTTATCAGCTCATTCAGCAACTGGCTAGTCTTTGCCGCTGTACCTTGGTGAAATTCGTGTTCACTGCAATTTGATGGTCTGCTGCTGACTACGCAATTTTACACATTCAACCGGACATATTTTATCTTTTAAAAACCTCCCGGATTCATTTTCGCAACTATATTCAGAAACAGTAAATGTTTTATTACATGGTGATCACAGTATTTTTTTTAAAGGGAGGAGTTGCAGAATCACCTATAACCTCTGAGCACACGGAGCAGTCTGCTGCCCACTACACTCTTGACATAATTAGAGTGGACGGGCTCCCTGGGGAAGAGCCTCTTTATGAAATTAAAACATGCCACATGCAATTCTCCAGGGGAGCAGATTCTATTTGAGCAGAATTATCAGCCTCGCTCAAGTCATTTCACAGCAGAGAGAACAAGCAAGTCTATTGTGCATACCATAATTACACGTGCATGACTTCCTTCAATTAAAATCTTTAAATTAGCATCCATATTGCTGTACAGAAATTTAAACTCATTATCTAATACAACCTAATGATGCCTTCCACTAACAAGGACTTAGCTGGAAAATGACTTCATATATTTCAAAGAAATTACTGGCATGTGGCCCTCCCCTCATTAGCAGTAGCAATGTATTTTGCAGGAGAAACGGAGGCATGGCATCCTCCCTCAATTCGGAATCTATTTTGAGTCTGCACACCTGCCACAATCAGAGTACTCTGAACCTCCCAAGGGCTGGGTGTGCTTTGCTCATATTAGATACTCATTAATTACCTAATGAACTTGACCAAACTGATGTCTAATTTAAAAAAATGAAGGAACAAAAAGATGTTGATGACTTTACTAAATGCTTGCTGAGATGAACATCTCAGACTTCTTCCCTCAGACTGGCCGGATCATCAGAACACACGTGGGAGGAGGGGCCACACCCTACTTCTAGGGTAAAGCAAGAGAGCTGATCTGTGACGTCCGTGGCTACTTCCGTCCATGCTGCGGTCTCCCTCACAGGTCACCTCACAGAACACGGAAGAATCCGACCTAGGTGAACTAAGATCAGGAGCTTTCCAAATGCCTTCTATCTTCAGAAAGTTCTGGTACTAAAATCAGACACTTGACAACAAAAGAGAAGAGGAACTGCAATTTGAAGTATTGACACTGTGCTGTGCTCACACCCTGCACACGCAACAGAAACCGGGGGTCAAAGAAAAAAACTGGATTAGCTGGACCCACGACTGAAAAGTGCAATTAACATTAAGGACGTCTTTCTCTTTTGAGGTTTCAATGCTTCAAGGGGCACCTCTGAAGAGAGGCAGCTCACTGTCCCAGTCTCTTCAAAGAGTTTAGGTACATCAGAACACTTTCCTCTGCCACATTGGCTGGGAAGTCACTGCAAATGATTGGGGGAGGGGAGGATGGAGGGGTCGGGGGAGGGGAGGATGGAGGGGTCAGGGGAGGGGTTTCTGTGTGTGTGTGTGTGTTTTAAGAGAAAGAGGGAATTTGATAAAATAGCAAGTTTTAGCTTTCCTCCTCCAAAGTAAGTTGCTGATGCTATTTTGGTCTTCTTTTAACCTTTCGCTACCCACTCCTCCATTCCTTCCTTCAGAAACCATGCATCATGTTCCAAGCAGTCAACTTTCCCGAGCTACCCATCTGGGCTGCTGCTAGGAGGCAGCACTGACGTACACATAATACTGTACAAACAATCCACAAATCACAGTGCCCACGAGAAGAAATAACAGGGAGAGAGATAAACTAAATGCAGGAAAGTGGTTAACTGCAGTGCTGAGGGGAAGGGTTAAAATTGGGACACAGATCACAAAAGTTTAAATGCTGTGAGCAATGATTTATAAGCTGAGTGGTAGGTATGGTACGTAACTGTTTTAATCTTTTAGGCACTTGCTCTACCCCCAGCCCTTAAAATTCTACTCCATTTTTTTAAAAACCTTACAAGGAAGTCGTGCTTAACAGAAAAGTAACCAGACTCTAGTTTAGCAGAACCAGGAGTTCCAAACCAGTAGCCAAGGGCTGAAGCTGGCCAAACTTGTTTTGTTTGGAAAGCACAATGTTTTGTTTTGCTTTTTCACTGAAATTTGAATGCCTTTAGGCAGGATACACACTCTCCAATTAGCCATAGGTACCTTAAAAAACAAGCCAAAGAAACTGGAACCCTCATACATGCTGGGGGAGGGGGACTGGGGAGGCAGTGCCAGAATTTGGAAACCAGTTGGGCAGTTCAGTTTCCATAACCCAGCAATTCCATGCTAGACGGAAACTCCTTGCCTAAATATCTACGGAAGAGAATGGAAATACATCCAAAGACTTGTACACAAGCAGCACCACACACAGCCAAGAAAAGCAGAAATGACCCAAGTCCATCAACTGATGAATGAATGAGCAAAATGGAATACAGGGGGACACTACTCCACCACTCAAAAAATGACATACTGAAAAATGTCACAGCAGTGATAGACCTCAAAACCATCATGCTAAGTAAAAGAAGCCAGTCATAGATCATATAGTATACAACCTCTATAGGACATGCCAAAATAAGCAAATCTCAAGTCTGCTGAAGTCTGTACAAGACAGAAATATTAATGAAAAGATTAAAAACTACATGAGCAAGGCTGCTCCAGATGTCACATGCCTCTAATCCCAGCTACTCAGGAGGCTGAGGCAGGAGGATTTCAAGTTTGAAGTCAGCCAGGGCAATTCAGCAAAACCTTATCTCAAAACAAAACAAAAAGGGTTGGTATTAGATCAGTGGTAGAATACTTGCCTAGCATGCACAAGGCCCTGGGTTCAATCCTTATTACACACACACAAAAATAAAAGGATGCAGCTCATTGTTAAAGCACTTGCCTAGCGTGCACAAGGCTCCAACTCAATCCCCCATACTGTAAAAAAATAAAAAATAACTTAAAAACTCTTAGATACTGCACCAGTGTGTGTCCAGGACAGATCACACAAGGCACAGATGGTCTAGCTTACACAGGACTTAAAGTCACTAAAACAGTGTGCTGGAGCAGAGTTCCGGAACCAGAAGAGCACATCTTTCATCTTTCCCATATTTGAGGAAAGGTCCCTTCATTCAACCCTATGTTCACAAGCAACGTTTTGATAGGGTTTCCCAAATTAGTAGATAGTAAGAAGGAAAAGCCTCAATTACAGAGATGAATAAGCTGCAGAGAGCTGTCTCTTTAAGAAAGGGCGAGTTAGTCCTGAAGTGCCCAATCAACAGTAGGCCAACTCAATAAAAATGTGTGCGGCCCTGCACAGCTGAAATGTTTCTAGAACTAGGTAATTCTGAGACAGTTTCAGGAGAGACAGTGAAATGGCTAGGTACTCAGGACAAAGGGCCCATCTAAGAGCAGGCAGGTAGAGAGCGATTGACAGGGCATGCTCAGGGCCTTCATATGCAAATGACCATGGGAAAACTAAGAAATGGGGGTGACAAAGATGGGAACTTAGAAAGCATTGCTACCTGTTTTGCAGAGATCTTAACCAATGACTTTGGTGCTAAGTTTCAACGCCTGCTTTGCATAGGGTTCAACCGATGATGATGATGTGGATGCATTTCTCAATGTCTGCTTTGCATGAATGTTAATTACACTCACACCCCAAATCAATATAACCCCTGGCCTGACCTCCACTAGCGGGTGTCCTGCTTCCAGGTGCCCCTCCACCTTTCGGAGTCTCTGCTCTCCTTCCTTAAATAAATCCTACTCCTTTTTACTCCTCCTTCTGGGGTTATCCTTGGATTTTATTCTTCAAATTTGTGAGACAAGAACCCAGAAGATTGGCACCAAATTCCCAGGGTGAATTTCCACCACATCAAGAGCTGCAACGCTCAGCTTTTAGCTGGAGAGCTGCTAACACTATTTCGGCTGCAAACTAACACCTGCAGCCAGCCCACATTCCCAGTTTTAACTGGGAATTGGGGCAAACACTGGAAGCGGGCTATTTTGGCTACTGGAATCTGTAGTTGGCCCAGACTCCATTTGCCAGTGGGAGCAGAGAATCGGCCTCATCTCAAAAACCCCGCATCAATTTCATGAAAGGAATTTATACTTAAATACTGAATTGAATAAATTTTGATTCTTAAAATATTCACCACCTTTATTAAGTTATATTATGGGGGTTGGCACGGTGGCTCAGCAGTTTCGGCGCTTGCCTGGCAAACATGAGGACCTGGGTTCAAACCCTAGCACCACGTACACAACTGAGTGTTGGAGCAACTAAGGCCATGTGAAAAACTAAATAAAGTTATTTCTCTCTTTCTCTCACTGTCCCTCTCTCTTTTAGAAAAAAAAAAAAAGTTATATTATGGTTCACTGAAGAGAACATGGACTACAATGTAAATACAGGCCACAATAACAATAAAAGGAATTCGAACTTTCCCATAGGCTATGCACCAGTACTTTGCATGGGGGCAGGCACTGAGAACTGAAACCAGGAGAGCTCCATCACTGAGCTACATCCTCAGCCCCAACGTTTTATTTTGAGAAAGGGTTACAGTTGTTGAGGCTGGCCCTGAACTTAAGATCCTCCTGCCTTGGCCTCCTGAGTAGCTGGGATCACAGAAGCATGCGCCACTACACCTGGCCCATGTGACAAATTCTAACTCATTCAATCCTCACAAAAACCTACAAGCAGATACTATGGTAACCTCCACTCTACAAATGCTGCTCAGAGGCAGAGGGGAGTAGGTAATTTGGCAAGATTACACATGTGAAGTGGTAGGGCTGAGATTCAATCCAGGATGCCTGGTCCCAAGTCAGTGTTCTTAGCCTTTGTTGGCCTTCTACTATCAACTTTCTTAGTTTTGAAAGTTTTCTTTCTCAAAATGGTTTTGAAATTCCAAATTCCATACACAGCACAGCAAAAATGTTTCCCAAAACTCCGTGATTAAGCTATTAAAGGAAACGGTTTATCTTTTGATTTAACCATACCCCTGTTAGTTTTCATAAATAAAAGATCAAATCGTTACAAAATTTTCAAAGATGCAAATTAATCAGAAAAAATATAAACCATTATTTTAAAATTTTTATTGTTCACTTTCAAAGAATAACTTGAGTTGTAAAGTACATATATAATTAATCAGAGGTTACATTAATAGAACTGGACCATAAAAGCAAGGATAGTATAGCTTTTAAAAGAAAAACTGTTAAATCAACCCCCTAGTTGATTTAAACTAGTGATTTAAAATGATTCAATCACTTCCATGTTAATTTCAAATCCCTTGTTCTCTGGTTATAAATATAGCTCCTATAAAGCCACAATTCATTTTACAGATTAGTTTGTATTCTACAAGCAACACAGTAATTAATCTCCTATCATTAATAAAAATAATGTGTGGTTTCTTTTCCATTTTTCCTCAAATTTAACAAAATTAGTATATGCCACTGAATTGCTACATTCCAAAATTTCTGTTTTCTCTTTTCACCTTGATATTATAATTTAAAAAAGAAAGAAGTGGTCTTTTGTCATCCTAGTAATATTGTTTCTTTATGTGAGTACCTGTTATAGGAATGTGTCCTATTTATTAAAATTCATTAAGATATATACTTTTCTGTATGTGTATTAAATACTTCAATTAAAAGCTGCTTTTCTGGGGCTGGAGCAGTGGCTCAGTGGTTACAGTGCTTGCCCAGCATGCGCAAAAACATGTGTTCAAACCCCAGCACCCATGTGTACAACTAAGTGTCAGGGCAATGAAAGTCGTGTGAAAGACTCAATAAAAAGTGATTCCCTCTGTCTCTCTCTCACACACTGTCCTTCTTTCTTTAAAAAAAAAAAAAAAATCTGCTTTGCTGATAATCATTTCTTAACTTTTCTTCACCAAAAAAGATTAATACTATCCTTCTTGGAAGTTGATCAATTTAAGAAGTTGGTTTTTTTTTTAATTTTGTATTACTGCATAGCACTAAATCTGAATTTATATTTTCAGCATATGGAGGGGGAAAAGAAAAAGAGGGCTGAAGATGTAGCTCGGTGACAGAGCACTGGCCTAGCATGTGTGTCTAGGTTCAATTCCCAGGGGGAAAAAATGTAATCTCTTATCCAAAAGAAAAAAAAGCCATCCAAGACATTACTACGGAATGAAAAGTGCGATTTAATTATTTCACAAATCCCCAAGAAAGATCTGAAGATCACAAAAGTAAAACGGAAGCATTCTTTTTTTTTTCTTCCAAGCTTCTGTGCTTGTTTGACTCTCAAAAGAACCTTATCAGCTAGGTGTTTTGACACACTGGTGGCAGACTGTCTCTTCAAAGATGGCCACAATACCTAACCCGCATCAAATGCCTTTCTTATAACTCAACACTGATTTTCTTCTCCTGAGAAATGATGTTTCCTCTTCTCTAAAATGGGTAGAGTTTTACACCAGCCTTGTGAAGAAAATGTGGCTGAAGTGAGTTGTGACTCCCAAGGTGGGACAGGGAGGCCAAGGTGACGTCTCCTGGCTTGGCCTCTCTCAGGACACCCACCTTGCGGCCTGCCTCGAGCTGAGTGGGTGCTCTGCACACAACTCCAGAGGCAGCTTCCATACCAGGCCTGGGGCAGCCTCTCCAGGAGACTCCAGCTGGAGCCCACCGGGCATGAGATAGGACAAGCCATCTCCTAGCCCAAGTAACCATGAGACAGTAAATGATTGCTGCTGTACTAAGCCACACATTTGAGGCAATCTAGTAGGCTGCAATATATAGCTAACGCGATCTACAAACAAGAAGCACAGGCAGGTAACTGCGCCAGCAAGCACCAGAGCCAGAAGCTGCCTCCAAGCCAGTCGACATATAAAATCCACATGAGCTACCGTACGGTACTGCCTCATGTACCTGAGCTGCCCACATTTCCAAATAAAGCAAAAGTTTCCACCGTGAAAGCTCTGAGAGCAACAGACAATCCCCAAAACTAACGGTACCCAGAGCAACAGCTCACCCATTGGCAGCCTCAAAATCCCAGCATCATTTTTGACAGAACTATAGTCTTCACACCCAAATAACAGCATAGTCCACAGTCCTCACAGCTGCAAACGCCTAAATATCTCTACATTAATAATAATAAACAGGGGCTGGAGCCATTACAGAGCTTGCCTGGCATGCGCCAGGATGCGGGTTCGAACCCCAGCACCATGAACGCAATGAAGTGTCACAGCAATGAAAACCACTGAAAAGCTAAGTAAAACTGAATCTTCCTCTCTCTTTTAAAAAAAATGATAATAATAATAAACAGGGACTGGAGCGGTGGCTTAGCAGTTAGAGCACTTGCCTGGCATGCGCAAGGACCCAGGTTTCAACCCCAGCACCGCATGCACAACTAAGTGTCTGAGACATAAAGGCCAGATGAAAAACTACAAGAAGTTAATTCTCTCCCTCTCACTCTCTACAATAATAATAATAATAATAATAATCAGTTTACAAAGCACTTTACCAATCACCAATTAACTTGATCTCCCTAAGATAGGTAGGGCAGGCATCAGAGGAGGTCCAAAAAGTTGAAAACAACGACCAATTGAAGGATCTGATTCCGATTTTCTGACTCCCAACCCAGTGCTCTTTTCGACTGAGAAGGTGGCCTGCGGAGCACCACTACCCTGCTCTGAGGTCCTAAGGAGGACCTACTCTGTGCAGAGCAACACGCCAGGCAGTCTCTCCCTGTCCTCTCCACAGCCAGAGCCACCCAGGAGCATTCAGATACAGCCTACCTCCTTCCTACCCGGACCCACTCTCCACACTGCCAACCAACAACTTTTCCTCCTCCCTCAATCACAACACTCGAAAACTAAGACAATACCATAATCCGATCCCAGGTTGGTTGATCAAATTAATTTCCCTTCATTTACTAAGAAAACCCAAACTAACCTCTTCATTCTTTCTCAAATTCACTTTCTTCTTCTCCCTTCCATCCACGACCTCCTCGAGATCTGGGGGTGCACAGAGTGCTCACCTCAGTCTCTGACAGTCTCTCCCCTCAAAGACTTAACATCAACTAAGACACAGAAGGAACCCGTAATGACGCAGTGACGCGCATTTGGACGACAGGCATCGATGTGGGCTGCGAGAGCACCCCACCAAGGGGACACTGAGGCGGGCTTGTCTCATCGCTGTGGGCTGCAAGAGCACCCCACCAAGGGGACACTGAGGCGGGTTTGTCCTCATGAAGTGGGGAGCACCCTCACTGGGCAATGGCCTGACAGTCTTCCCTGCCCCTCTTCTTCCTATCTGATCCCCCAGCCTTCCCAGTCCACTACTTCCAGAACCTTCCTCAACTACCCCAGAACCTTACCTGCCTTCTCTTCAAGCTGTAAGCATTCTCCCTGTAACTCGCATCCTGGCACTTACCCCCACCAGGGACACAACCCTCCACCCCTGCAGACTCCTGGAGACTCGAGGTCCCCACAGTGAGCCCTCGGTGTTCATTCAAGTGAACGCAGCTTTGTTTCCAAAACCCACTGAACGTGATATTGCTTGTTAACTTACCGGGCATCTCCTTTGGAAAGATTCGTATTTACAGGATTAAGAATAACCTTGTTTGCATCCACATCCACCACACATTTGGTATGCAAATCAATTTCTGCAGATTGAAAAAAAAAAGATAAAAAGACATTTTTAAGAAGTAATTTATTTTTGAAAAGCATCTGACAAAAATCTGAAAGTCTCAGTGGGGTAAAAAAAAAAATCCCAACACTCTTTCACAATAAACACTCAACAAACTAGAAATAGAAATCTCTCAACTTGATGAAATGCATCTACAAAAACCCACCACTAACACCACACCCAATGGTGCAAAACTGAACAGCTGAAGCTGCAACATCCCGAACAAGACTAGGAAAGACTAGGATTTTACTACCAGCTTCTATTCAGCGCTGGACCAGAAATTCTAGTCAGGGCGGTTAGGCAAGAAATACAGATGAACGGCATCCACCCTGGAAGGGAAGAAGAAACTCTACCTCTACTGCAGATGATATGATCTTGTACACAGAAAATGCTACAGAATCCACTAGAAACTATTCAAATAAACACGTTCTGCAAGCGTGCAGGATACAAAAATAATATATCAAAATATGCTGTTTCCATAAGCCAGCAATGAAAAATCTGGAAATGAAATTAAGAAAACAATTTCATTTATAACACCAACAAAAGTATTAAAATAGGAATAAATTTTAAAGAAATGCAAGAATTGTACACTGAAATTCCCAAACATGTTGAAAGAAATTAAAAACTTAAATAGATAGAAATCTTCTGTTCAATCTTATGTTATGAATTAAGACTTCAATACTGTCTAGATAGCAATCCTATCCACATCTATACGATTCAAGGCAGGAACTGGGGCTGCAGCATGGTGAAAGAGTACTTGCTTAGCACACACAGGCCCTGGTTCAATACTCAGCATCTTACACATGCACATACACACAAGACTCAAGGCAATCCCAAGGAAAATCCTAGTGTACGGGCTGGAGCGGTGGCTCAGAGGTTACAGTGCTTACCCGGCATGCACAAGGACATGGGTTCAAACCCCAGCACCACATACGTAACTAGAGTGTCAGAGCAAAGAAAGCCAAATGAAAAACTAAGTAAAACTGATTTTTTCTCACTGCCCCTCTATTTAAAAAAAAAAAAATCCTAGCTTGTATCTTTACAAAACTCAACAAGCTGAGCTGGGGGTGAGATTCAGCGGTAGAGCACTTGCCTAGTATGCATGAGGGCCTTGGATTCAATCCCCAGAATGGAAGAGGAGAGCTAGGGGGGAAAAAAAAGGAATGCAAACGACCCAGAACAGCATCAACAGCCCTGAAAAAGAACAAAATCTCCCACTCCCTACTTCAAAACTTACCACACAGCTACAGTAAGCAAGACAACATGATACTACTATAAGGTAAACAGAACAGAATAAAATCAATAGCACAGAAGAGTTATCTAGACCAATGTAATAGAATTTCAAGTCCAGAAATATCCTGCCACATTTATGGTCAGCAATGATTTTGACAAGGGTGCCAGTACAATAAAATAGAGAAATAAGAGGGTTTTTCTTTTAAACAAATGGTGCTGGGACCATTGGATAGCCATTTACTAAAGAATGAAAGTGAACCCCTGCTTCACTCCAAACGCAAAAAATAACTACAAGGGGCTGGAGCAGTTATGGTGTTTGCCTCACATGCGCAAGGACAGGGGTTCAAACCCCAGCACCACCTACACAACGAAGTGTCAAGAGCAACAAAAGCCAAATGAAAAACTAAATAAAATTGATTCTCCCTCTCTCTCACTGTCCCTCTCTTTTTAAAAATAAATAAATAAATAAATAACTATGAGGGAGGAAGGAAGAAGTAAAAAACTCCAACGGAATGAAAGGTCTAAATGCAGGAACTACAACTATAAAACTCCTAGAAGAAAACATAAGCAGAAATCCATATGACCTTGGGTTAGGTAACAGTTTCTCACAACATCAAAAGCACAAGCAACAACAACAACAAAAAACACTTAACTGGACCTCACCAAAATGTGAAACTTCTGTGCTACAAAGGATACAAAGGATACCATCAAGAAAGAAAAAGACAACATGCAGAATTCAAAAACTATTTGCAAATCATAATCTAACAAGGGATTTGCATCAGAACACATAAAGAATTCTTCCACTTCAATAACGAAAAGACTATTAGAAACAGTCTAGGGCTGGAGCGGTGGCTCAGTGGTTTCGGCGCTTGCCTGGCAAGCACGAGGACCGGGGTTCAAACCCCAGCACCATGTACACAACTAGGTGTTGGAGCAACTGAGGCCATATGAAAAACTAAATAAACTTGTTTCTCTCCTTCTCTATCTTTCTCACTGTCCCTCTCTCTTTAAAAAAAAAAAAAAGAAAGAAACAGTCTAACTTTTAAATGGACAAAGAAAGAGAATAGACATGTTTCAAAAAAAATACAAAAATGCCCAATAAGCACAAGAAAAGATGCTCAACATCATTAGATGTTGGGGGAACACAAACCAAAACCAGGCTGAAATACCACTTCACACGACTAGGACAGCATAGATCAGAAGCCTGGTGCGTGTTACCTTAGGAACAAAAAGGATGCGGTCACTCGGGAAAGAGTGGCTAGAGGCTCCATACGACCCAGCAATTTCCCTCCCAGACACACACCCAACAGAAAGGGCAACCTACCTCCGCACAAAAGCTTATTCGCAAATGTTTCCATTAGTGGTTTTTAGATTAAACAGAAAAACTAGAAACAATCCAAATGTCCATAAAGTAATGAATGAATAAACTTGACGTGTCCATAGAGTGGAACTGGACTTGGAATTAAAAATGAATTATGTGGGGCTGGAGCGGTGGTTACGGTGCTTGCCCAGCATGCGCAAGTACACAGGTTCAAACCCCAGCACCCACGTACTCAACTAAGTGTCAGAACAACAACAAAAGCCATGTGAAAAACTCAATAAAAATTGGTTCTCTCTGTCTCTTTCTCTCTCTATCCTTCTCTCTTAAAAAAAAAAAAATGAATTAAGTGGGGCTGGAGTAGTGGCTCAGCAGTTACTGCGCTTGCCCAGTATGCGCAAGTACATGAGTTCAAACCCCAGCACCACATATACAACAAAGTTGCGGTGCAACGAGAGCCACATGAAAAACTAAAGAGAATTGCTTCTTTCTCTCTCACTGTCCCTCTCTTTAAAAAAATAAAAATGAATTAAGTACCAATACAAGTGACAACCTGGATGACACTTACGTTACACTTAAAAAGCCACTCACAAAAGGCCACATATTGTGTGGTTCCTCTTAGTTTAAATGTCCCAAGCAGGGAATCTACAGAGACAGAAAAGAGAGCTATGGTTGTCTCGTGCAGAGGAGCAGCTGTTAGTGGGCGCAAGTTTCTTCTGAGGGTAATGAAGATGTCCTAAAACTGACTGTGTTCATGGATATACAACTGTGAGCACAGAAAAGCACCAAGAGGGTACAATGTGTGAGACAGGAAGTGTATCTCGATACAGATGTATTACGAAGAAGAGACTGCACCTTTACATTCCCATGTTCTTATATTGTTTTTTTTTATAAAGAGAGGACAGTGAGGGCTGGAGCGGTGGCTCAGTGGTTTCGGCGCTTGCCTGGCAAGCACGAGGACCCGGGTTCAAACCCCAGCACCACGTACACAACTAAGTGTTGGAGCAACTGAGGCCATGTGAAAAACTAAATAAAGTTGTTTCTCTCTTTCTCTGTCTCTCTCGCTGTCCCTCTC
>PVKS010044930.1:0-14071 GCA_004027875.1 Aplodontia rufa | reverse complement strand
TTGCCTTTGTTTTTAAATAGTTTAAGTTTCTGCTTCTTAGAACTTAGGACACATAACTATTTTTGTAAGGTTACTAATAGTAAGGTGACAACAACATAATTTTAGAACTGTAATGCAATGCTAATTGCTTGCTTGGAAAAGGGCACTAAAGCTGGACAATGGTGTATTACCAAAAGCAAGAAAATTTCCTAGTAAAATGTTTGTGCAAAAACTCCTGAGTAAATATAGAAAGCTGACCTTGTTGTACTCTTTAAGGGTAACACAGGTAGAGGGTGTAATGCCTCAAAAAAAGACGTTTAGGGAAAAAGAAAAAGAAACATTGTGGTTTTAAGGAAGTATGTTAATGACAGGGATTACCGAGAAATTTAAAAAAGAAGTCAAATGTAACAAAACGGTTAATGAAAGTATTGTTTTGCTACCTGTATAAAAATACATCAGAATAAAGATCAGACGGCATTTTGCTCAAGCAGGGAACTGTGTCTGCTTGCAATTTGTCCCGGAGGTTCGAGATGTTCCTCCGCGCCGACTCCACTCATCCTTCGGGCCCAAGAGTTCTGCTGGGGCTTGGCTCCCGGCAGCCCAGCATTCTGCTCTCTTGACCATGCTGCCTAAATTAACCCCCATCTCTCTAATTCCTCACCTTGCTTTACTTCCTAACTGGCACTTGACCGCTGCCCTACTGCACGCACCTTCTTAGTTATTTTCTGTCTTCCTTCGCATCATTGCAAGCTCCACGCTGCCGATCTTCATCACTTGTTTCTCCTAGACCTGCCACATAGTAAATGTTCGTGAATTTCTTGATTATTTACGAAGGAGGGAATGGAATTGGTCCTGGCCACAGAAAAGATCAAGAATGAGAGAACCTACAGAATGGGAGAAAATTTTTGCCTGCTACACCTCGGACAGAGGGCTAATATCCAGAATATCTAGGGAACTAAAGAAACTAAACTCCAAACTCGCAAATAATCCAATCGATAAATGGGCTAAAGATCTCAAAAGGAACTTCTCTCCGGTGGAAGTCCAGAAAGCCCATAAATATATGAGAAAATGCTCTACATCATTAGCTATAAGGGAGATGCAAATCAAAACTTCAATGAGATACCACCTCACTCCTCTTAGAGTGGCAAAAATGAAAAATACAAACAATGACAGATGCTGGAGGGGCTGTGGGAAAAGAGGAACACTACTACACTGCTGGTGGGACTGCAAACTGGTTCAGCCACTATGGAAAGCAGTGTGGAGAATCCTCAAAAAATTAAGGATGGAACCACCTTACGACCCAGCTATCCCACTCCTGGGAATTTTCGCAAAAGACTTAGAATCAGCGTATTATAGCGATGTGGCTTCATCAATGTTTATAGCAGATCAATTTACTATAGCTAGATTATGGAACCAACCCAGATGCCCCTCACTTGATGACTGGATACAAAAGCTTTGGTTCATATATACTGTGGAATACTACTTGGCCATCAGAGAGGACGATATTATAGCTTTCGAAATCAAATGGATGGAGATGGACATAATTATGCTTAGTGAAGTCTCCCAAGCTCAGAGACTAAAGGGCTGAATGGTTTCTCTCATCTGTTGATACTAGAATTTATGTTGAAGCAGTAGGACAGACGGCTGACCTAACAAAACCTCAAATTGAATGACTTTCAGTGCAGCAGGGGGAAAGCTCCCTAGGATACTTGGAGATATAGGGAAGGGGATGGGGAGGGGGGAGGGTATATGAAGAACTCATAGGAGTCTGGTGATTGGGAAGATGGGGGAACCATCCCAGAAGCCGATGTCATTCCTCCACGAGCTACCCATTTAACGCATGAGTTCTTCTGGGGGAAACTGCAACAGATGAAACCCATAGTAGTTTATCTATGCTTTGGCATTACCCCGGATAACAAACTTTATACACATTGATTGCTACTGTTTTGACAATGTTTCCCCCTCATCTGTATCCTGTATCGCTATATACTTCTAATAAATTTGAAAAAAAGAAAAAAGAAAAAAATAATAAAATATTAAAAAAAAAAAAGATCAAGAATGAGTTGCAATATTAGATAGCAAGATCCTGGGAGTCCAGGGTTTAAAGCAGGCTTCCCTGCATCATAATTGCATTGAAAAAATAAGCCCCTGGAATGAATATTACCCATTTCTGCCAGTTTTCTCTGAATTATTTTCTTTCACTGAGTAATGAATACATTGCTAAAAGCTATGGACAATATAAAATAAGATGATTTTCTTATTCTGGTGAATCAAGGAAGTGAGCAAAATTCTTTGCTTCTCAGAAAAAGTATATACTTATAACTTTTATCTTCTTAGAAATTAAACAACTTATGTGTTTCATTTTAGAAATTTAGAGAAAATAATGCAAATCAAAAGGATAGACATATTAAATACTACAATAAATTCCATGAAATAGCATTTTGTCATATCACATTCTGAGGCTAGAAAAGTTACTTGAAAAGTATAAATTTTTTTATATTACAGTTATTGGAATTAAGGAAAATATATTCTGTGAAAATATTTTAATTTTATATTTGGAGAATTACTAAAATTATTTTTTTCATGAAGTAATATCCTAATACTTAAATTAGCTGAGAAAGTTGATATTTTAATTAATCGTGGTTTTTGCAGCAGACTATGTGTGCCTGTGTGTCATCTATATCTGTATGTGTGTGTAGGTGTGAGTGTATCTGCATATATTTCTAGCCTGAAGGGAGAGTCCTCCCTGTATGGATCAAATTCATCCGAAGAAGTCAGAGATAGAGGAAGTAGCAAAGTTAGATTTTAGACACTGTGAGGGGTGACAACAAATGCTCTCACTGGACTTCCAGCTCTAGGTGTTTATGATCACATTAGAAAGCCTCCCAACACAAAAGAAACCCACAACTCATTTTGGAGAATGCCCCCCCCCCAACTCCGTGTGTGAGGATTGCAGTCATGGTAACAAGCCACTTCCTCCCAACTCCCATTCTTCAAGCATGTATGCATACCTGAAGTGCCAGTCACTATGCTGATCCCTGGCCAAGGAGACAAAGCTTGATGCTGGAGCCTGAGTCTTAGCTGTCATCATGCCAGGGGGTTTCAGGTAGACATGAGAAGAACATGCAAGAAAAATATTTCAGGATAAATGCGACCACTTCATACTGCTTCTAAGTTGTCAAAATGTTTATAGAAATGCAGATGAGTATCAATGGCTATAGCCCTGGCACTGTGTGGCAGATTCATCAGGACAACTACTAGATCCTACCCTGGGGAAGGCTCTGTTAATCGGCAGAAAAAAAGATTTCAAGAGGCTTCTCCTTTAGGAATGAGACTATAAACTATTCGTCACAGCTCCCTAACCCCCAGCAGTTTGCAGTCTGGCTTCACAGTGTGCTGATAATAAATACATTTTACTTATGTGTAGAATGGTGATTAGTCCCTAGTTTCTTCTTTATGTCTGTGGAAGTATGTGCCTTGCATTCTGATTCTCTAGCTAGTCATTAGACCTCTGTGCCGCCTGCATTCCCACTTTGCATCTTACTTTTCTACACATAACGTGAGTTTGTGTATAAGCCTTCTCACCCATGGTGCCAGCAGGCTGAAGCCAGATTGGCAGATGAGAAGTGGGACTCAAGAAAAACACCATCCAGTTATATGGTTAAGGGTCTGGTGTCCAGCAAATAAGAGTTTCCAGGGGTGTACATGTGTGTGTTTGTGTGTGTGTGTGTGTGTGTGTGTGTGTTTGTGTGTGTGTGAGAGAGAGAGCGAGAGCGAGCTGCTTATTGTGCCCATAATCAGTTATATTTTAAACAGGTATAGCTGGTGGAACTTGATTCGAAACACTTCATTTTCATTTTTCCATTGCTTTTTTTAAAACCTAGACATTAAACATAATCTTTCTACGATTCTGGATGGGAAATAGAGGATATAACTTTTCTAGATAGTTCTGCAATCTCTTTTAATGGTTTCTCACTTTAGAAAGTAGTCTGTCTAGTCTTAGAAATGAGCACAACTCTGAATTCAATTTTATGTGTGTGGGGTCCCCTCATTCTTTTTCCTCATTTTCCAGCCTCCTCTCACTCCTCATCCCTCTCTCTGAAGTTGGAGCACTGGAAAGGGAAGGGTTACAGGACAGAAGGTATCACTGGAGCTGGTGGCCCTTCCAGAGAGCTTCAGGCTCTTTTCTCCTGTGGATTTTTTTTCCAAACTCAAAGTTGACTTTTGTCCTGTGGGCATCTGTGCGAGTCCTTCAGAGCCTCTTCCAGGGGATCCCACAGCTGTTACTCCCAGGAGCCAGGCAGTGTCGCTCTGCTGTCCCTGTCTGGGAGCATGCTCCGGGTACACTATGGAAAGTCCAGTGCCCCTTCCAGGTGCTGCGTTGGAGCATAAGCAAAACACCCCTGGGCCACCTAGTCTCCTCCTGTGGCATGAGCATGAGGGGAAGCTCACAATTTCCTTGACCTGTGAGAGAGGCAGGAGAGAACACAGTCACCCTGCAGATGCAGAGCACCTGCTCCCGTCACTGTGAAGCAGCTCACCGGGGGTCTCTGCTGCCCTCCACCTTGCTGGATATAAAACTGCCTCCAGGTTCAAGTCCATTGCCTCAAGGTTCTAGGAGACCCATCAAGCATCAGTCTCTCGCAGTGGGAATGTGAAAGCCCCTTGCTAGGTTTTTTGTTTGTTTGTTTGAGAGAGGGACAGTGAGAGAGAAACAGAATCAATTTTATTTAGTTTTCCACATGGCTTGTGGCTTTCGTTGCTCCCATACTTCATTGTGTACTTGGTGCTGGGTGGGGTTCAAACCCGAGTCCTAGTGCATGCCACACAAGCGCCATAACTGCTGAGCCTCCACTCCAGCCCCTCCTTGTTAGGTTTTGAGAGAAAACCCTTCTCACTGAAAAGAACTAAGGAGCGGGTGTGACATACCATCTTCCAGAGCCTCTTTCCCAAAACCACCCAAGCAAATCCCCTTCTCACCCTCCATCATTTTGTGTCCTATATGTCAGTTAAAGACACTTGGATAAAGTGTCCAAGGGTCATGAAATTGGTTCTTAAGATGCCCATTTTGACCTGGTACCTCTCTTTGATTTGCAGTATCTATTTTTGTCAGGCCTCAGAACTTCAACATCAGCACCCTGTTACTCATAAACTTCTCCTGACCTCCTGAAATCTAAACAACCATCATGTGAGATAACTGTTACTCTTACCACACTTTTTCTTCAACGCAAAGATTAACCCTTAGAAAAGTAACTGGTTCAAGTTTATATCAGATAAGTGGCAGAGACAGTATTTGACCCTAAGCCTTTCTCAGTCCAAAGCCCAAGCTCCTTTGTTTTAAATTTGTTCAACATAGTCTTACACATTGGAGGGAATCGTTATTACACAATCATGTACACACGGATATTGACAAAGTAAGTTAAGGCCAATCCTAGTCCACGATCTCCCTACTTTGTCCACTGTCCACTCCCATGAATCCTCTGCATTACCTCGATGTTATAGATAGAAATAAGCATACATGTGTGTATTAATTTTGAAATTTCTGAGTTTCTCTACCTGCCTGTGTACAGTTGGGCTTCTCGTGGGAGTTAAGTTCCCAGTTGCATTGAAAACTCCCCCAATCCCTCCCTTCTCTCCTTGCCTCCCTCCTTTCTCCCCCCAGCTTCATAGTTATGGTTCCCCCTGCTTATGTGAAATCTCACCTATGTTGAGATTATTATTTAAGCTTAGTTAACTTTCTTAGATTTCACTCTAGTTTTCAGATATGAGACAAAACATTCGACCCTTAAGTCTCTGAGTTTGGGATATTTCACACAGCATCATTTTTTCCATCTCCATCCATTTGGCTCCAAATGCCATGATATTGTTCTAATAGCAGAGTAGAACTCCATTGTGTGTGTATGTGTGTGTGTGTGTGTGTGTGTGTGTGTGTGTATATGGGATGGATTTCCTGTTTATATATATCTATATATATATATCTATCTATATATATATATCTCAATCATAGTTTTTGAATCCACTCATCCAGCAAGGGGCATCTGATCTGGGCTGGTTCCATAGTTTAAGTATTGTAAATTGAGCTGCTATAAACACTGATGTAGCTATGTCTCTGTGGTATGCCAATTCTAGCTCTTTTGGGAAAATACTCAGGAGTGGGACAACTGGTTCATAAGGTGGTTCCAACCCTAGTTTTAGAGAACCATAGGTTCTCTCTTGACACTCTTGACTACTTCTTTAGCTGTGCACAAGCTTTTCAGTTTAATGGCATCACACTCATTTATTCTTGGCTTTAATTCTTGAGCTATGGGAGTCTTGTTAATGAAGGCAGTGCCTACATCGATGTCATGTAGTATTGAACCTTTTTTTCCTTTTAGCAATTGTATAGTTGCTGGTTTAATTTCTAATTTTTTGATCCATTTTGATTTGATTTTGTGCAGGGTGAGAGATAAAGATCTAATTTCAGTTGTCTGCGTGTGTCTGTCTAGTTTGTCCAGCACCATTTGTTGAACAGGCTATCTTTCCTCCACACTATATTTTTTGCCCCCTTTATCAAATATCAGATGGTTAAAGATTTGTGGGTTTGTCTTGGTATCTTCTAGTCTGCTCCATTGGTCTTCATGTCTGTTTTGATAACAATACCATGCTGTTTTGTTACTGGAGCCCTCTAGTATATAATTTCAGATCAGGTATTGTGACACCTCCTGCTTCCTCTTTCTTGCTTAGGATTGTTTTGCCTCTTCTGGGTTTCCTGTTATTCCAAATGAATTTGAGAATTACTTTTTCTATGTCCATGAAGAATGTCATTGGTTATCTTGATGGGGATTGCATTGAATCTGTACAGGGGTTTTGGTAGAACGGTCATTTTAATTATATTGATTCTACCTAACCAAGCATGTGGAATATTTTTCCATCTACTCAGGTCTTCTGCAATTTCTTTTTTAATGTCTGATAGTTTTTGTTGTAGAGATCCTTTATATCCTTTGGTAGTATTTTATTCTTTTTGAGGTTATTTTGAATGGGATAGATTTCCTGATTTCTTCTTCGGCAGAATTGCTGCTGGAGTATAGGAAAGTTATTGATTTGTGAGTGTTGATCTTGTAAGCAGCCACTTTGCTAAATTCATTTATAAGCTCTAGTTATCTTCTGACTGAGCTTTTTGGGTCTGCTAGGTATAGGATCATGTCATCGGCAACAGGAATAGCTTGACTTTCTCTTTTAGTATTTGAATACCTATGATTTCCTTCTCTTGTCTGATAGCTCTGGCAAGGTTTCAAGGACTATACTGAATAAGAGTGGTGAGAGTGGACAACCTTGTCTTGTTCCTGAATTTAGTGGGAATGGTTTCAGCCTTTCTCCATTAAGTATAATATTGGCTATGGGTTTGTCATAAATGCTAAAGCCCAAGCTCTTTTTTTTCCTTATTTTTTTAAGAGAGTGGGACAATGAGAGAGAGAGAGAGAGAGAATCAATTTTTTAATTTAGCTTTTGATGTGACTATCATTGCTTGAACACTTCATTGTGTACATGGTACTAGGGTTTGAACCCCCGTACTTGGGCATGCCAGGCAGGCATGGTAACTGCTGAACCACTGCTCCAGCCCCTAAAGCCCAAGCTCCTAATAATCAACTTCACATTTACTAACATGCTTACCTGCTTGACATACGTGGAATTCCATACATTGAATTTTCCTAAATTTCTCTGCAAAGCATTTAAACCCATGATTATATTTTGAAAAAAAAATCCATATGTATGCACCAAAAAAATTACTTTTATTATCCTGGCCATTTAAATCACCCAATAATTGTGGTTACTATTGGCTGGGGGGATGACAGGGTGAAGGACAGGGAGAGAAGTTGATTGACAGATACGATATTACTATAGGAGAAATAAGAAAGTATTACAATAGGAGAAATAAGTCCTAATTTTCTGTGACACAATAGAGTGAATATAATTTAAAATAATGTAACATATATCCCAATGTAATTAGAAGAGAGGAAATGAAATGTATTTGCCATAAATAAATGATTTTTTAAAAAATCTGAACTGAAAAGGCAAATTACAAAACAACCTGGAGAATACACCACAGAATCTAGCAGCATTCAACAAATAATCCAAGTGTACTAGCATTTATTTAATAAATTAATTACACCTCCCCTAATCCCCAAAATGATAATAGTGAGTTGATTACTTAGATGTGAAAAAGTGACAATGAAGTTAATGTAAAAATCAGAGGAAAAAAAAAGAATCCTGACTGCCTTTAACGAGAATATTATTTTCCAATAGAGGAAAGATCTTATTTTAACTGCAGAATCTCAAAAATGTGCCAGCTTCTGCTGCAAGCACTCCTTACATGTTAGTTATTTATTTAGTACCAGGAATTGAACTCAGGGGTACTAAACCACTGAGCCACATCCCCAGCCATTTTCATTTTTTAGTTTGAGACAGGGTCTTGCTAAGTTACTCAGGGCCTCACTAAGTGAGGCTGGCCTTGAACTTGCAATCTCCTGATTCAGGCTCCCTAGTCACTGGGATTACAAGTATATGCACAGCACCCAGCCTCATGTTATTTTAAATAGCTAAACCTAGAGGTCTATCACAGTTTAATTGCATTCTTTTACAGCACGTCTTACAGATTATAAAAGTAGGAAAATCATTGGAAGATCCTGTTCAGTCTAACATTTCTAACCTCTGCAGACTTCAAGTCTAAGTTTAAATCATCACCATCTCCGTTGAGGGAAGTTAAAATCTCAGTGCTGTTTATCAGTGAGTATTTTTATCTCTATTTATCCCTGTCTGCAGAAAAGGATGCTTGAACATCTTGGTCTAAAAAGATATTTAAAGTCCTCCTTTTTTTCTTTCTTTTCTTTTTTAATTTGGTTCTGGGACTAGAACCCAGGGACACTCTACCCTGAGCCACATATCCAACCTTTTTATTTTGTATTTTGAGACAGAATCTTGCTAAGTTGCGTAGGGCCTTGCTAAATTGCTGAGGCTGGCCTCTAACTTGCAATCTTCCTGTCTTAGCCTCCCGAGCCTCTGAGATTACAGGTGTGTACCACTGTGCCCAGGAAAGTCCTGCTTTATAACACAGCAGGAACTGAGCTACAGGCAGCAAGGCCAGGACAGGGAGCAGAGGAAAAAGTCGCAGTAATCATATGCCTTAGCCCTACTTAATTTTATTGGGAGATGTTTTGACATTAAAGTGGGGAGTATTTTCATTCAGCCAGATGAAGCAGTACTTAAATTTTGGAATTTAGAAGTGCATACATCATTGAAGATCTCTATTTTTATAATGAATATTTCTGTAAATATCCTGGATTTTTCTCCAAATCTATGTTCTCTAGTGAAGACTGTTGGGCCTGATATCAGGTAGTCAGAAAACATCCTACTTGAAGGGGTAGATGCCCAGCCCTGTGGTAAGAGAGGTGAATGGTCTATAAATCACATGTCTTGGGCATGAATAGCAATTAAGAACACCTGACATCTCACCCTGCTAAGCTCAGGGTGTCTTGTAACAAACCTCCCTCTTCTCCCCAATTTGGGAAAACAACTGGGAAATGGTAATACTTAGCAGATGTGTTGTGAAGATTGGCCCAAAATTCCTTCTAGTTACCTGAATATCCCCAGTAATTACAATGCAGGACTCATAAAATTTGTGAAAAAGAAACATATAAATTCTCAACCTCAAAAATCTGTAAAACCCAGGGTTTTGATTAAGTGAACTCTAAGAAACCTCCTAAATCAAATGAATTGATCTTATATGCCTAACACATGTTGCTTTGTATGCATTTATGATTGCACAATAACTCCACTCCTTCATTTAAAAAAATGGATTGATCTTCCCAGAACGTTTTTGGCAATGTTCAAATTTTTAATTAATTAAAATTTTAATTAATCAGAAAATTAAATAAATTAGAAAATCCCTCCTCTTTAGAAGCTGCTTACTATATTTCTTTTTTTAAGTCAGGTAAAAGAGTGAAGGGTGGGAAAGACTGCCTCATTTTAGGGTCCCAGATTGCCCAGAGTGGACTTGAATCAAAACAGAACCTCCCAACTCCCTTCTTGCAGTCCTGTGCTCCTTAGAGACCTCTGTGCTGATTTCGTTATTTCTACAAATGGGGTCTTTACCATGTTGCCATAAGAATGTTGAGTAGAAAGTAGCACAGCTGAAATCAGCAAGTACTAGGTAGGCCTACTAAGCAGAGTATTGAGCCGGTCAATTGTTAACTCAGGAGAATCATCAGCAGATAAAGGATCACTCAGTTGGTGGAAACTTTTGTAAGATGACACTTGTAATAATAGCAAGCAATATTCAATGTGTTCTTTACCCTTTGAAAATCACTTTGATGTGCTGTATGTTGCCTGATTTGAGTTTCACACAATCCACTCTTTTCAAATATGGGAACTAGGATAGTTTCAGTCATCTGGTCAAAGTCACATTGCTGATCCAACACCCAATGGAGGTCTGGCAAGAGAGAGACACATTGAAGTAGAGACCCCTGAATAGCAAGGATCTATGAACACACCACCTTGTGTTGATCCAAAGGAATACCCTAAAAATGGTATCTGCATTCATCTTGCAAAACTACTGGAAGGAGACGTTTACTTTGCTTCTGTCAACACAACCTTTCTTTCTTATATAGATGCCTGCGCAAGAGTCCTCAGGACCTCTACCTGATCCCCTAACACACAGCATAAATCAGACTCTGTGTTCACAACCCTTAGAAACAGAAGGCAGTTTACTAGCAGTTTGCTATGGTCTTCACGTAGTTTGTAAATCTTACCCCAAATCAATATCTGTTGTTCTTAGAAACCGGTTGGTTTTGTCAATAACTTCACAAAGATCCTGAAGCGGCAATGGTAAATGGAAGGATGAAAAGTTTGTCAAGAATAAACAGGGACACTAGAGGCAGAGGGAGCAAAAAAAAAAAAAAATGCCAGCCCACAATGATAGTTATTAGTAAAGGCAAGAATGAGTAGAACATAACAGCATAATCATAAAGACAAGCGTCCTTTATCCGCCCTTCCCCGGGTGAACACAGCCCAGCATGGACTGACGTTGCCCATTTCAGCTTTCCTATCTCTGTGCTACTCTCAAATCTAAAATGAATATATTAGTATGAGCAATTTTTCCTACTTTCATTCTCATTTATTTAATAAGTACAACTTGGTGACAAATATCTGTCAACTACTGTGTTCGTCAATGGGAATGAAATAATTGATACCATCTCTCTCCTTAAGAGCCCTGACGTTTAGCAGATTTTTTAAAATGCTCACCTAAACCATAATTTAAATGTAAGTACCTTTACATAGTTAATTTCTTCTCCATTTGAAACTTTGTAAGCACAATAAAGATCTTAATCTTAAGCATACCCTTAAAGGTGCAAGGAAAACAGGATTCTTATATAGCAATATTAAATGGCATGATAGTGTCAACTGTGTCAGAATTTTATATTATAAAGGAGAAATATCACAGCAAGAGCTGGGTTTCACTCCCGATCACATAAAAAATTACAGGCTGTGTGACAATGGGCACACTTCTTGCCCTCTCCAGCCTTAGTCTCTTTTCTCTCACAATGAGAGGAATAGCACTTACCTTACTGGAGTCTCACAAAGACTAGTGATATGATGCAGTGAGGCCCTTAGCACCTAGTACAGGTTCAACACATAATTATTATTATTATTACTAACATTATCATTAGTATTATCTCTATTATTATCAGAGAGAACACTGTGTTCTCTCTTGTATCCACACTGAGGCAGGCAGGAAGAAATAATCATATATAATAAGCCTAGTAAGTGTGAGGCCCTCAGTCTAATCCCTAATACTCCAGGAGAGAGCAAGCAAGCAAGAAAGGCAGGCAGGCAGGCAGGCATGTGTAAATTCGAACATACTCAGTTTTACAAGCCATGCAGACTGTTTTCTGTGTTGAAAGTCAGCAGTTGTGAATAGAACTCTGGTGGCCCCACAAATGCCTGGTGAAAGACAGCATTAAGAATTGCTGCATCCACAAGGGGAAAGGGTGGAAAACTGGCAATGATTGCAAATGAAGCCACTGATCTTTCTAATAGTTACTTTGTGCTATATGAGGAGTCACATGACCTGCTTTCTTAGGTGCCAATTAATCAAAGCTTTATACTGAGTCCATTAAATGTGGTAAGAATAATTTAGCAAACATGGACTGAGAACACAAAGTGAAAGGGATTTGGAGGCACAAGCCTGAAGTCTTTATTAACCACCTTTCTTAAAAGAAAACTCAGGGTCAAGGGAAGAGATTTCCAGCACGAAATAACATTCAACTCGCACCTGCCTGGCAATATTCAGTTTTTAGAACCCACATAATCCATCATGTTCCAGGATTTTCTGTAGTGATGTTTTGTGTGCACTGCACACTGACCCTAATTGGAATGCTGAGTGGTTTGTTTCCCTGTGGCTCAAATTCTGGACACATCTTCTGAATATCAAATACCCAGAGCAGTGTTGCAACGCTGGGAAATGTGCATGGAAACGTGTCATGTTGGGTTTCTGCCATGATGCCAAGAACAGCTAATTTCCAAACCATCCTCAGCCCCAAATGGCTGGAAATAAAATGGGCTTGAAATCTAGGTGACCTATTTTTCAAACTATTGTTGCTTTTATCTTAGAGGAAAATAATCTAGATAAGAGGAAGAGAGCATTATTGTGTTTGCTGGACTCTGAACCTGAAGTTCTTTATCCTGGGAAAGCACGATCATGGATTTAAGAGATCATGAATTTAAGTGCATGTTATTTAAGAAAGTACTGTTTTCACAGCTGTTGTAAAAGCTTCATCAAGAATCCCTCTAAATATTTTTCCTTTATTGCAAAACCTTCAGAAATAGAGAGACTGTATAGTTCATTGTCCAAACTTGGACACTTAAAGTGCTGCTAATATTTATGCCAGGGCAGCAGGTGTGACGCAGGTCTGTCCAGAGTTAACAGGAAAATGGCCATTATTTCAATCAGTCTAAATGACTTTACATCCCCCAGAGGATTTCTTTTGTCTTTAACAATTCTTTTCCTAAAAGTTCTAAGCAATGCCTTTTATGGCCAGACTAGAGCTTAGTGGCCTCATTGACCTCTCTTCCCTAGTGCATTCAAAATAGAACATGATTCTTGTTTCTGCAACACATTGCCTCTGAGCCCATTCATTTTAACCAATCTTACCTCCATTCTCCTGCTAAAGAAAAATTACTCAAGAAACTTGACAATTCATTGTAAGGAAGACTTTATTCAGGATTATCACCATAGGAATGGGGACCACTGCATTGGGGTCTTATGGTGGGGATAAAGACTGGGTTCAACTCTGAATGCAGCGTGAGCAAGTGGAAACTTAAAGCCAAGGACCCTGGGGGAGGGGGCAGTGGATGGAGATTACTAAGAGAAAACATGAGGTGCAAAGGGGAATTCTAGCTAAGCTGATCTGCGAGGATTCTCACTGAAGACAGTCCAAGGTGATCAGAAGTCACCTGCAGGATAATGGAGGATGAGAAACTCAAGCAGATACAGAGGGTGGGGAGTTCCTGCTAAACTGACTTAGCAGAGTTCTTTGCTAAAAGCATTTGTTACAAGTGCATAGATGGATCTTGAGAAAGATTCAGGACCCTGATCAAAGTTTGACCAAGCCAAAAAATCCTTGTCTCTTTTAGACACTTAAAATGCTTGCATTCCCCAGATGCCCCTCACTTGACGAGTGGTACATATATACTATGGAATACTACTCAGTCATTAGAGAGGACAATATTATGTCTTTTGAAATCAAATGGATGGAGATGGATAGAATTATGCTTAGTGAAGTCTCCCAGTCTCAGAGACTCAAGGGCCGAATGGTTTTTCTCATCTGTTGATGCTAACATATTTGGGGAAGCAGTAGGGCTGACGGCTAACCTCGCAAAACTGCAATTGAATGACTTTCAGAGCATTAGGGGGATGGCTCTATAGGATACTTGGAGGTGTAGGGAGGAGGATGGGTAGGGGGGAGGGTATATGAAGAACTCATAGGAGTCTGGAGAGTGGGAAGATGGGGGAACCATCCCAGAAGCCGATGTCATTCCTCCACGAACTACCCATTTA
>PVKS010044929.1:0-14066 GCA_004027875.1 Aplodontia rufa | reverse complement strand
AAAAGGAGCAGAGGAAACGGAAGGGAAAGAAAGAAGAGAAAGAAAGAAAAAAAGAAAAAAAAGAAAAAAAACCCCAACAACAACAAGAACAAAAGAAAAACCTGAAAACCCACAGTAATGTTAAAATTTTTGAAAATCTTATTTTTCAGGCGGAATCCCGTTAAACAAAAACAAAAACAAAAAAAACAAAAAACAAAAAAACAAAACAAACAAACAAAAAAAGCACCTCCAATAAAAGTGCAACACCAGCTGTTACAGTTCCGAGAATTTCTGACCCTTAGATCCAGAGGTATGTATCATTTGGTGGTGTAATGAAACCCGGAATCACGCTGGGAATTTTTCGGAGTTGAGCTTGTTTGTGAATTGGTTGAGTCCGGTGGCCTGGATTTTCTTAGAGGATGTCCTCTGAAATTTTTTGTAGTAAAGGGGTATTTGACTCCCCCTGGGCAGAAGCCTGAGTTGGTTGTTTCCAGCCAATCTACACTCCAGATATTTCTTGGGTCTGGGGCTCAGAAATTGTAGATAGTCGAGTTGCTCCTTTTACAGAGGCCGTGGGACTCTGATTGATCCAAGCAGAGTGGCTAGCCTGAGTCTCCCTTCCTCAGGATTAATGATGGCCCACTCTGCGTGTCTTGTGATTCACAGAGGGCTCAGGAGCTGTTTAGTGCTGTTGGCTAAGGACTCAGGGAAAGGTCCAGATCTTTCTAGAGTTTTGTGATTCTCCGTTACAGGCAGTAGAAGGGGACCAGCTTGAGGTGCCCAGGACTCCACAGCCTTGGTTATGTGAGAAGCTCAGAGGCTTAATTGAAACCCAGGCTGCCCCATGTATTCCAAGCTTCTTGCGGCCGGTTACACTCCGGGGCTAGGGTTGGAAGACTCGACCCGCCCACAGGGACATGTCACAGTGGCGATGGGCCGCTGACTAGATTGATAGCAATCTCTCCCCAGCGCTTTCTGCAAGACTAGGCAAGGCAATGAGCAGGCAGTTCGCAGTGGTGCTTGGTCATGAAATTCAGACCCTTCCTCCGTTTCAGGTTGCAAGCCTTTGCCTGGCGTGGCGCGGCGCGGAGAGGCCGACAGCGTGTTTTGCTGGGCAGGTCGCCCCGCCCCCCGACAAGCGCACCGCTGCTGCCGCAGCAGCCGCAGCTCGCAGGACGAGGTGTAAATTAGCTATTGAGCTGAAAAAATATCTGGGCTTAAATCCGAGTTCATATACATGGAGAGCAGTCAAAACCGAGAGTTCACAGTGTGCCAGTGCAGAAAGGTGGTCACCCTGTTTCGCTGGGCAGGTCGCCCCACCCCCCAGCAAGTGCGCCGCTGCTACCGCAGCTGCCGCTGCTGGCAGGACGCGGTGTAAATTGGCTAATGAGCAGAAATATATCTCGACTTAAAACCGAGTTCATATATATATGAAGAGCAGTCCAATTAGGGAGTTGGAGGCCAGATTAGGGGATCTGACCAGGGGTAGCTTGGTCCCCCGTGAGGAAGTTCCACTCCCACCGGGTGTGGGGGTGGCCCCGTGTTTGGCAGCCGCTTCCTCGTTTTGTTTTGTTTTGTTCTGTTTTTTTGGGTTAAAGCTCTTCACTTTTCCTTTGGGGTCAAAGAACTAGCAGGAGGCAATGCCTGCCCGTTCAGGGAAAATCTTCCTACCGTGGGAATCCACGTGCCGACGCGCAGCCTGTGCTGACTCTCGGGAGCTACACGGGGTCAGTGTCGCTGGGATAACCACCATGTTTCTTCTCCCTAGACTTTTTCTTGAAGTATAGATCCAATGACTTATTTTTGAGGAGGCGTTGTTAAGGGGTCCTCCTTATTCTTCCTATGACTTAACTGTGTAGTTGTTATTTTTCTGCTCTTTAATTACATGCACTTACTTAAAAAAAAATCTTCATCTCTGGCTAGAGCAATGGCTCAGCAGTTGAAGCTCTTGCCTGTCATGCATAAGTACCTGGCTTTAAACCCCAGCACCACATAGACACCTAAATGTTGGAGAAACAAAGGACAAATAAAAATATAAATAATTATTTTCTCTCTTTCTCTCTCACTCTTTCCCTCCTCTCTTAAAAAAAATCCTCATCTTAGGCTGGAGCGGTGGCTCAGCAGTTTCAGCACTTGCTGGCAAGCACGATGACCTGGGTTCAAACCCCAGCACCACATACACAATTAAATGTTGGAGCAACAAAGGCCGTGTGAAAAACTAAATAAAGTTGTTTCTCTCTTTCTCTGTCTCTCTCACTGTCCCTCTCTCTTTAAAAAAAAAAGAATCCTCATCTCATTGTACTCCAAATATATCAATGCTGATTTCACCATGATAGAACATAAGAAACAGGATACATGATTCAACATGACATACTAATAAATAATGTCATTTCTTGTTAATGTGAATGCAGTAAATTTAAACAGTCAATGTGTCATTTGGGGGATTTTTAAAATGTAATTTAATTGACCATTTCTTCTGTAATTTGTATTTAGAGAGATGAACTGTGAAACTCAAATGTAGAAAACTTGATGCCTGCTAAAAATTGAAATCTACACATTTTTTTTGGTTCTTATTTATGAAAATGAGTAGGTTTTCAAAATCTGGACTATGTATTAGAGATTTCAGAACAGCAGAGTGGAAGCAAATTGAAATCCATGATTTTCCACACTCCTCTTCCCAGCCTTTCTAACGCCTCTTACAGTCATTGGGGCAGAGTATGAAAAATGTTCTCTTTTAAACCACAACTTCACATTGAGACACTGTGCTTTTTTTTTTAAACTTTTTCCTCTCAATTAAATTGAGAAATTACAAAGCAGCAAAATGTTGCAGTTAATCCACTAGGAAAAAAATTATATGCGTATAAAGTTAAATATACTACTTCTTTCATGAACAGTGTGTGAGGTATTTGAAAATTTTATGCCATTAGCACTTTCAATATGTCATTAACCTAGAAAATAAGAGGGAGTAATGAAAGTCATTAAAGCAGTTGAGTGTCCTGCTGTATCCTGGCCAAAAAGGGCATAAAGCATGAGAAACAGAGCAAGATATTCCATTATATTACAACTTGACAGGGCTGTTTCTTCAAGGAATATAGGTATATACATATTTTTCCTGCCTCCATACTATACCTTGTGTGTATAGAGGACAAAAGAAGGTGTTTGTAGATAGTTTTGACTGTTACAAGTCACAAAATGGCAACTTATCTCTAACATAAAGGCAATTAGTATTAATTTTTTAACACTTCGAACAGAACATCACACTCTCCCCTTCTTCCTATAATCTGGTCTGGTCTTGACCTCCTAGACTGCTGTGTTCAGTAAGGATTGATATTAAAAGAACAGTGAGGAGTAAAAGCAAAGATACTGAAGGGAAAAAATTAAGAAGGTTACTATTTTTATAGGTGAAAATTTGTCCTATTGTTTTGTGCTATGAGTCACAAAACAACTGTATTTTTATTTTCCCTATAGCCTATTCATATACCTCAGTAACTGCCAGTCAATAACACTTAGATTTGGCTGATTTTAAATTTATTTTAGTAAAATCAAGCTATGATTCTGTGCTGTGCTACAAAATGTATCAGCTTAGTTGTCAGCATTAAACTGGAGGGAGAGTCAAGGTTACTATCTAAGTTGCTAAGTAGCCCAAGATAAATTCATGTAGCTAGTGCCATTTGTGGCAACACAGGAATGACTAGATTTCTAATATTTTTATCTTTTCTTCTGAAATAAATTTTACTATATTCCATTATTAGGAAAGTTAAAATAATATATAATTTATCTGAACAGTAGGATAAAAATATTATAAACCACCTGGATATGATGGTGCACACCAGTAATCTCAGTGACTCAGGATGGTAAGGCAGGAGGATTGCAAGTCCAAAACCAGCTTCAGCAACTTAGTGAGACCCTGTCTCAAAATAAAAAATAAAAAGGGCTGGTATGTGGCTCCATGTCTAAGTGGCCCAGAGTTCAATTCTTGATTAAAATAAAAAATAAAAATAAAATAAGAGAGAGAACCAAGAGAAGAGATCATCATGGCAACCCAAGGCAGAGCTGTGTGAAGAGTCTCTCCGTGAATGCAGATGCCACCAGTGGGAGAGTTGCCTTACTGTGAGGTGAGTGGACAACAAGATTTCTCCCCAAATTCACTACTATCCAGGCAAGGAGGTATAATAACACAGAGACATGATTAAGCTGAAAGTGCAGGAAGTCTCAATTGATAATTTTCCAGCACCAGCTACCCAGCCTGTGGCAGGCTGGGAATCTTCCCTGGAGTGGAGGAAACAGCAGACACTTAAATAAACTCAAAGTGGTGAGTGATCAGTGGAGCTTGGGCACAGGACTCTGGTGCCCCAGGTTGCAGCAGCAGCAGGAACTGAGGGAGAGCTTTAAAAATAAATCACATTTGTTTAAGTATAATGAAACATTATGACAGTGGTTGCCTGTTATCCTAAGCTCGAAGTATTTCTTTTTTTGGAAAAAAACAAAGAATCAGAGCATAAGCCACATGCTGAAGAGACACCAATTCTTAGCACAAAAGAACTGGCAGTCAAATAAGATTGGCTCTGTGTAATAGATACTTTGTTTTGAGTTCCCTGAATCCAAACTTGTGAAGAAGCGGAGCAGCTCCACCATTTTGAAACTTGCAGAGGAAACTTACAGGAAACTGCTTAGTGAACAGTGATCCCAAAACCACCAGATACAGACCAAACTAGGGAGCACTGTCCGGAGGAGTCACTCCAGATCTCCAGTGTTTTGACTGTCTGCCCAGGGGGCTATGTGGACCTGGGGAAATTTTTCTACTGGTCTGGTGACTCACAATTGGAAGATTCCCACCCACCCCGTTACACTCCTGATCTGTGGGTGGAGTCAGTGTCCAGGATTCTGCTGAATTGGACCTAACACCCTAGGAGACATAAGTCTTCAGGTCCAACAGATACTGCCTGAAACTCTCAGGCAGGACAGAGGCTAGCATCAGCCTCAGGGATCTATGAACCTAAGAGAAGATTGGTTCCAGTGCTTTTCTCTATGTTCAGACCCTGAATTCTGTAAACAGAAGTGGTCCCATAGGTCCTGGGTGCTCCAAGTGGGCCTGGGCATCCATGCCTCCTAGTGGTTGCATTTGAGACCTCCACAGACACTGGTCTAGCTGGGCTGGTGTCTCCTTCACAGCTGCCTCCCATTGCTGGGTTTGTGACTGTCCCATACATCATCTCTTGGGGAAAGTGGGGACCTCAAGACACCCAAAAGTTGGGCAGTAACTGTCCCGGGTGTGCTCAGTTCATGGTGGCCACTCTCCTTGTCACAGCAAGAGTTCTGTACAGCTGAACCAGGATCCACAAGACACCCAGCGGCTCCTGGGTCCCCAGCTGAAGTGGGATAAGAGTATGGGGAGACAGACACTAAACTGCCTAAGAATGTAACTCGGGTGGCTCTGAAGACTATTCTCACAGGAAGCAGGGAAGGGGAATGTTTTCAAACTGTTTACAAGATAAATTTACTGGGAGGCCTCCTGGGAATCTCACTGCCAGCCGATATCACCAAAATTCATTCCCTCCTACAAACTCAACTGGAAAGTGACTCCACCTAGAAGTCAGCTATGAACACATACCCCATGGTACATTTTGACCTTGGTGGTAATAATTCAGAACCTTCCCAAAGCCTTTTTTTTTTTCTTCTTTGTTGCTGTTCTTGGAATTAGTGTTCCTTAGTGTATGTATTTTTGTTTGCTTGTTTGTGTGTGTGTGGTTGATTGATTTTTATTGTCATTGTGATTTGTTGTATTTCACTATTGTGTCCATATTGCTGGAGTTTGACCTGTGGCAGTCTGCAATATTGCAATCCAGTCCTCAGTCTCTTTGGGCTGAAAAGACCCCCAGTTTTTACTACCCTCTTCTGTACTTATTCTTTCAATTCCTGAACTGTATTCTGATCTCTCTCATCTTCCCTCAAAGTCATTACCCCACTCTCAACCATTTCTATCTTTTCCATATTACTAGCAGAATAATCTCCATCATCTCTACTACCTTGTAGCTCTGTATCCTAATTCACAAGTTCCACATTGCCTACCTATCTCATTCCCTTTTCTCTCTACTTTTTTCCCCCTCAACTATGGATGTCCTGGTAAACTGAAGTGAATATCATTCCTGAAAACAGGTATTTTCTTGCTAAACAAGATTAGTGTAAAACATATCAAGAAAGAAAACTGCCAATCTGATTGCTCCTATAGATGCTAATCAACACTGTAACAGCTACAGTTGACATTGTCTGGTGTATGTGGTGGCTACACTTATTGACTTCTATTCCCTATGCCCTGAGGTATTGGAAATCCTAAAGATCCACAATACTTCACAGACTGGGATACTAGCAATTGAACTGTGCTACCCGAATTATACCCCAGCCCAAGTAAGCAAAGAGATAAAAAAAAAAAAAAAAAACTCAGATACCATCAACAAAGCCCCCAAGAGAGTTATTCAGTGTCAGACCTCAAGCCACACTTCCTATAACTGAAAATGAGGAAAAAGGAAAACAATCCTTCATCACAAACCCACAGTTCCCCATCAAAGGTGTCCATGGTCAGGGTCCTAGATGAAAACCTAGAAAAATGTATCAACAATATGATTAGAAATTCAATCAAATAATTAAAAGAAGATTTAAGGAAAGAGATAACAGAGCAAATTCAGGAGATGAAAGACCACATATATAAAGAACTAATATTTTGAAAAGAGATGTACTAGAGCTCTTTGAATTGAAGAATACTGTCAACCAAATCAAAAGCTCATTGGAAGATAGTAATACCAGAGTAAACGCAGTAGAAAGTAGAGAGATCCTCAGCTCTTGATAAACGAACAGCAGATAATGTAGACAGGCTGAGCAACATTAAGTTCAAGGAGGACTGACAAGAAAAGAAACTTATTACACATGATCAAACTTACAAATTTTATTTGGCAACATGAGAAGAAATAATATGGGAGTAATTGGGATTGAAGAAAGCATTGAAAAATAAACAAGGGTCATTAAGAACCTACTAATTGAAATTGCCAAAGAGAATTTTCCCCATATCAGAATTGATCCAGAAAATCAAATTCAAGACACATATAAGACACTGAACACATCTAACCAAATGAGAAATTAAAAAAGATACATCATTTATATAATGAATAACAGAGAAATTAAGGAAAGAATCCTAAAAGCAGCAATGGAAAAGCATCAAATCACATTCAGAGGCAGTCCAATTATGGATTGGTCACTATGGGTTTCTCAGATCAGACAATAAAAGCCAGGAGAGCATGGAACAACAGTTTTCAAATTTTGAGACAAAAAATATTCGGTCAAGATAATGTACCCTGCAAAGCTCAGCTTTAAATGTGACAGGTTAATTAAATACATCAATGGTAAATTCAAACTAGCAAGGTACATGAACACAAAGTCTGCAGTAGATAAAAGTCTAAAGGCCATACTGCATTCAAAGGAATATGCAAATAACTTCCAAAATCCTGGAAAGTGAATTACTACCAAACACACTAAAAGATATCCAAGATGCACAACATAGAGCAATAGTCACAATGTCAGGAACCCAGATTCCCACATATATTCTAACTGAATGTGAATGGACTCAATGCCCCAATCAAAAGACACAGATTGGCTTACTGGATAGGAAAAAAAAAAGTCCAATAACATGCTGCCCATGGGAGACACATTTCACAATGAAAACTGGAACAGACTGAGGGTGAAAGGAAGGTTGGCAAAAAAGTTACCAGGATTGAGATCTGATAAAGCAATCTGGTGTTGTGATCCTTATGTCTGCTAAATTGAATTTTGACCAAAAACTTGTCAGAAAAGACAAAAAAGGTCACTTTATCATAGTAAAAGGAGCGATTCATCAAGAACACATGAGAGTTAACATTTACACCCCCAATTACAAGCCTTCCAAATGTATGAAAAAACTACTCAAGGACATTAAACCCCTCATAAATTTCAACTCAATAATACTGGGGGAATTTAATACTCAATTATCAACAATAGACTAATCACCAATGCAAAAAGTCAACAAAGATATCTCTAACCTAAACAACTCTATCAATCAACTGGACTTAATAGACATTTATAGAATATTACATCCCAAATCAGCTGAGTTTACCTTCTCAGCAGCGTACAGATCCTTCTCCAAAATAGATCACATCCTAGTCCACAAAGCTGACATTAACAAATATAAAAAAAAATGATATAGTCTCATGTATTCTGTCAGACCACAATGGTATGATCTTAACAATTACCAGCATGAAAAACAACAGAAACTACTCAAATGATTGGAAACTGAACAACACTCTATTAAATGAATGGATAAAAGAAGTAATGGAAACAGAAATCAAGAAATTCGTGGAAATGAATGAGAATGATGAAATAATGTATCGGAATCTATGGGATAGTATGAAAGGTTCTTAACAGGTAAATTTATAGAACTGAGTGCCTTCATCAAAAGTCAGGAAAGAGCCCAAATAAACAGACATATGCTCCAACACAAATCTGTACAAAAAGAGGAACAATCCAATCCCAAAACTAATAGAAGACAGGAAATAATAAAGATCAGAGCTGAAATCAATGAAACTGAGAAAAAATATATCAATTATCAACAAAACAGAGTTGGGTTTTTTGAAAAAATAAATAAGATCTATAGAGCCCTTGCCAACCTCACCAAAAGAAGAATGAAATGAAGCAAATCAACAAAATCAAAAAGAAAATCAAATATATCACAACTGACCCAACCAAAATCCAGAAATTATTAGAACTTATTTTGAAAAATTATACTCTGCCAAGTTTGATAACCTGGAAGAAATGGACAAATATCTTGGCACATATGACATTCCTGAGTTAACATGGGAGGACACTGAAATTCTTAACCAACCAGTCTCAGGAAAGAAAATTGAAAGAGCAATCAAAGGCCTTCCAAAAAAGAAAAGTCCAGGATCCTATGTATCACAGCAGAATTCTATCAGACATTTACAGAAGAATTAACTGATCCTCTACAAGCTTTTCCATGAAATTGAAAGGGATGGAACCCTCCCAAACACTTTTTATGAAGTAAATATAACCCTGATACCAAAAACCCAACAAAGACACATAAGGAAAAGAAAACTACAGATCAGTTTCCCTGATAAACACAAAAGCAAAATTCCTTAATAAAATTCTAGCTATCCAGATCCAAAAATACATCAAAAAGATAGTGCATCATGATCAAGTGAGCTTCATTTCATGAATGCAGTGTTGGTTCAACATATGCAAGTCAAGAAGTGTAATTCACCACTTAAACAGAATTAAAAATAAAAATCATATAATCATCTCAATGGACACACTAAAGGCCTTTGATAAAATTAAGCACCCATTTATGCTCAAAGCTCTGGAGAAGATAGGGATCAAAGGAAGATACTTTAATTTCATGAGAACGATTTATGACAAATAAATCATTGGCTATGGAGCCAACACTATCCTTAATGGAGAAAGACTGAAAGAATTTCCACTGAATTCAGGAACAAGACAAGGATGTCCACTTTCACCATTTTATTCAATGTACTCCTTGAAACCCTAACCAGAGCTATCAGACAAGAGAAAGGAATCAAAGGAATTCAAATGTGGAAAGAGAAGTCAAGATGTCTCTATCTGTTGATGACATGATCCTATACATAGAAGAACCAATAAGCTTGACCAGAAGACTTCTAGAGCTTATAAATAATTTCAACAAAGTGGCTGGTTAAAAGGTCAACACTCATAAATCATTAGCTTTCCTATACTCCAGCAACAAGTCCACTGAAGAGGAAATCAGGAAATCTGTCCCATTCACAATTTCCTTTAAAAGAAAAAAAATACTTGGGCATGAATCTAACAAAGGATATAAAGTAGTTCTATAATGAAAATTATCAAACATTAAAAAAGAGAAATTGCAGAAGTCCTGAGTACATGGAAAAACATTGCATGTTCTTGGTTAGGCAGAATTGATATAATAAAAATGGCCATTCTACCGAAAGCCCTATATAAATTCAATGGAATCCCAATCAAGATACCAATGACATTCTTCACGGATATACAAAAAGCAATTCTCTAATGCATGTGGAACAACAGAAGGCCTAGAATAGCCAACACATTACTAAGGAAGAAAGAGGAAGAAGGAGGTGTCACAATTCCTAACCTGAAATTATACTATAGGGCTATAGTAACAAAAATAGCATGGAATTAATATCATAACAGAAACAAAGACCAATGAAACAGAATAGAGGATTCTGAGACAAACCCTCAAATCTTTAACCATCTGATATTTGATAAAGCTGGCAAAAGCATAGTGTGGAATAAGGACAGCCTGTTCAACAAATGGTACTGGACAAACTGGACAGCCATATGCAGAGAACTGAAATTGGATATTTAATTCTCACCCTACACAAAAATCAAATCAAAATGGTTCAAGAATCTGGAAATTATGCCAGCAACTATACAATTGCTTGAAGAAAAAAAAAATAGGATCAACACTACACGACACAGGTGTCAGCACTGGCATCCTTAACAAAACTCTCATAGTGCAAGAATTAAAGCAAAGAATAAATGAGTGGAATGCCATTAAACCAAAAAGATTTTGCACAGCTAAAGAATTAGTCAAGAGTATCAAGAGAGAACTTACAGAATGGGAGAATATCTTTACCTGCTACACCTCGGACAGAGGGATAACATCCAGAATATACAAAGAACACAAAACCTAAACACCAAAACCACAAATAATTCAATGAATGAATGGGTTAAGGAGCTAAATAGAACTTTCTCAATGGAGGAAATCCAAAAAGCCCATAAATATATGAGAAAATGCTCTACATCACTACCAATTAGAGAAATGCAAATCAAAACTTCACTTAGATTCCACCTCAGTCCTGTCATAGTAGTAAAAATGAAGAATACAAACAATGACAGATGCTGGAGGGGATGTGGGAAGAGAGGAACACTGTCACATTGCTGTTGGGACTGCAAACTGGTACAGCCACTCTGTAAAGCAGTGTGGAGAGTTCTCAAAAAATTAGGGCTGGAACCACCTTATGACCCAGCTATCCCACTCCTGAAGGTGGTACCACTCCACATTTAGAAGAGTCAAAATTAAAGATGGATCTTAGCAAATGTTGGCAAGGAAATCAAAGAAATATACCTGTCATTAGCTACAGGTGGAAAGATAAATGATAGAATTGCATTGGGAATCAGTTTGAGGTTTATTTTAAAATTGAACATACACCTACCATATGACCCAAGCATTCTGCCTAATTAGAACTTCAACCATTATCTTATTCTTTACTCAGTTTTGTTGGCATAAAATTATAGTAATATGTTCCTCTATTCTCAAAAAGCCACATTCATTCGTTTTGCATATTTATTTTTTAGAAGCACTTTGGGTCAAACACAGGACTCATGAATGCCCCACTAGGTGTGCGCTCTACTACTGAACTACACTGCAAGCCATATCACAACAAACCACAATTCTTTTCCTAAAATTTTCATTCATATGTGTATTTGTGTCCTCCATGACTTCACTTAGATAATGTTTGAGTAGTATTTTTGATGTTGCTTTATTAGTGGGAATAAAACTTTTGTTCTAGAAATTAGTGATTTATAAACAGAAATATATTTGATATCTTGTTTTTCAATACTATTCTTAACTACTAACATTATGCTTCTAAACTTGTAATTAGATGATATTGATAAATACTTTAATTTAATATTGAAAACTGAATATGTGTAATTTATTTTTAATTCAAGTATTTCCACAGAAGATGCTAAACAAAATGCATGCTCATAAAGTTTTCTAACTTAATTCTAGTGTTTTTGTTAGGCATCTTTCTTTCCAGGCCAGCCTGATGTTTCCATCTGGAATTTAGCTGGCTTTTCAGAGTTCTTCCAAAATGTAGAACTGCTATTTATTTGAGTTTTGCTAATGTTTTCACAGAGTGAATGAAAAAAAAATTGCTGTGTTTGTGGTTTTTGAATCAGAAAGCTGCTGGCAGTGAAAAATGAAGAACAAATTCTCGCATTCTGGCAAGTTCCTAACGCATTGAACCATTAACACTAAATCATTCTGAGCCAAACTCGCTTTCTCAGGATTTGATCTCTTTCCTGAGATGATGTGGTGGAAAAAAATATAAAGGTGCACTTCCAAGGAAAGAAAAGTAGGTGTGAACTTATTTTCCTCAAAGATCATAACTGTTTTAAGTAACAAAGGGTTTTGCTTAATAGATCACTTTTGAACAGTTTGATTTCTGTATTGAAATTCTGATAGTACTAAAATTAGTCTCTATAAGTTTTTCCTTTTTCTTCTTTTTTTTTTTTTTTCAATTTAGGATGTTCTATTCTGTTTAAACAGAAACCAACACAAAGCTCTGTGCTTACTATAAGCAAACAAACCCCATTTCTATCAGGAAAAGAATCTCAGCTTTCAAACCATATAAATAAATTTCTCTCTCTCTCTCTCTCATGTGTGTGTGTGGGGGGGTGTGGGTGTGTGAAGTTACTTAGACACTGTTTTATTACTGCACTGGCGCTGTTTTAGGTTCTCTATATTCTGACTAGTCACAGAACAGCAACCAAGTGGAAATGACAGTGACTGACAATTACAGAAGAAATAATATGGCTTCCAGAAGTGCACACAGACCTGTGGACCTCAATCAACTGAACTACAAATCCATTAAATGACTTAATTTTGTGTATCCAACTGTGAGATATATTTACCACTACACTGACAAAGAGCTATAGATAATAAATGCAGCCTGTAATACAACTCACCAAGTGGCAAGTGTGTCCCCATGCTGAATAGTCTGAGCTTTCCAATACCATTTATAGACAAAACTGATAGAGTGTCACACTGCTTGAAAGATGGAAAAGAGCTCAGTTATGTGGCCAACACTATCATTTGTTTCAAAAGAATTTAAAAAATGCTAATCACAAAATTCAAATATAATAAAGAGTATACTCTTGAAATAAAAAAGAGACTTTTAAAATTAATTATCTAATTCAAAAATTGGCAAGATCATAAAAAGTGAGTGATCACCATTACTCCTAAATCATATTTAACCAATTTCAATGTGCTTTGGAGATATGAAAATTTTAGAAATCATGATATCTGATGGCTGCTTCCCTAATATGGAACACATGCTATGATTTGGACTAAAAAATTCCAACTGATAATTTCTTTTCTTTTTTAAAAATTACACACAAAATTAATTTTCTTACCATTCTAAAGACTATAATCATAAGAAGAAATTTCATTCACTCATCCATACATTCTATAGCAGATATTCATTGAGACCTAGCTCTGTGCCTGATATTTGTAGGAGGGTCAAGGTTGAAAAAATCCATATGAACACCTAAGATGACTTTAAGAAAGCATTATTAAAAATGACAGAGTAAGTCTTTGTTAGATTTTGGTTTGAGAGTTACATTTGATTCATAAAATGTGTTTGTTAGTGTTCCAACCCTTTCAATTTCATTCAAAAGCTTATAGAGGATCAATGTTAATTCTTCTGAAAACATTTGGTAGAATTCTGCTGTGAATCCATCAGGTCCAGGACATTTATTTTTTGGAAGGCCTTTGATTGCTGCTTCGATTTCAGAACCTGAGTTAGGTTGGTTTAGATTTTTAATGTCTTTCGTGTTAATCTGGGGGTGTCTTATGTGGCTAAGTATCTGTCCATATCTTCCAGATTATCAAACTTGCCAGAGTATAAATTTTCAAAATAAGATCTGATAATCCAGGACTGGAGCTGTGGCTCAGCAGTTACTGCGCTTGCCTGGCATGCGCGAGCACGCAAGTTCAAACCCCAGCACCACGTACACAGTGACGTGTCCAAGGAATGAAGATCACATCAAAAACTAAATAAAAATTACTTCTCTCTCACACTGTCCCCTCTTAAAAAAAAAAAAAAAGATCTGATAATCCTCATGGATTTTGGTTGAGTCTGGTGACATCTCCATTTTCATCTTTGATTTTATTGATTTGCTTCATTTCAATCTTCTTTTTGGTGAGGTTGGCAAGGGATCTGTTGATCTTATTTATTTTTTCAAAGAAC
>PVKS010044927.1:0-14077 GCA_004027875.1 Aplodontia rufa | reverse complement strand
AATCAAGCCACTCCCCCTGTCCAAGCCACTCCCCCGGGACTCCCGGGGAAGGGCCTGCCCCTCCCGCTTCCTTCCTTCAGTCTCCAAGTCTCCTTCTTTCTTTCGACTTCTGTTCGACCCTCTCTTCTCTCATCTCTTCCTTTCTCTCTCCTTCCTCTGCCTTTCCTCTTTTCTTGTCCCTTTATGTCTTTCTTCCTCCTGTAGCCCTTATCATTCCATTTTCTCACCTCCTGGCAGCACCATGACATCAGATGTCCCTTCCCTTAGCTAAGAGGCCCCACTTGGGTACTGACCAGCTGCCAGCATATCCGAGTGGACGGCAGCATACCCAGCCACACATCTGGACATTGGGCATCAACATTTACATCTAATTGACCAGGCATCAGGAAACGCGATCCGTTTCTAACCTTCCCTGGATGGCTCTGACGCAGGGGGATGATAAACACAGGCGAGTTCCCCTCGCCACCTGTTCAGTGTTGAGACCACCCTTTGCCGTCCTCCTGGATTTAAAACAGGAGGAAAATAACTCGTTGAAATCATGAACTTGGGTTTCTTCCTATAAATAGATTGGGGTGAGGATAAAAACACTGTGCTGTGGGAGAGGCCCCGCGGAAATCAACTCACCCTGCACTGAGGTCAGCTTGTGAAACCAGAGCTCCCCGAGGCTCAGGCCCCAGCACCTCACCTCCTGACAGCCTACTGTGCACCCAGCAGCGTGGGGAGCAGCCCCCTTCCCAGCATTATCCCAGTTCATCTTTACACCACCTGCGAGGCGGGCACAATTATCCCCTCCCCTGGAAAGATGAGGAACTTAAGTTCAGGGAACTGAGTCCCAGGGCCACCTGGTTTCTCCAGCCAGGAGCTTCCTTCCAACCTTCCGCAGCCCAGGGTGTCTGCTGAGCTGGCCCCACTGTCTGCATTGCTAGCATCTAAGCCAGCGCAGGAAGCTTTGCAGATGGGACCGGCCTACCTGGGAGCCCTGCTGCGTCAGTGCAGAAACGCTCAAATGAGGTGTGGGTTCTTGTTTTCACCCCCAAACTGCAGTCCCTAGCTAGGCAGAGTGGGAGGTTTTGAGCTCCAGGGAAGTGCAACTCTGGAAACCTCAGTCCCAGGCCATCACCAAGAATCACAACACCACCCTCCTCTGTGCTCCTTAGCACAATCTGCTCCCAGGGTGTGGGTCCACTGCTGGCCTCCCCACCACTCCCAGGATGTGGGTCCACTGCTGGCCTCCCCTCCGCTCCCAGGGTGAGGGTCCACTGCTGGCCTCCCCTCCGCTCCCAGGGTGAGGGTCCACTGCTGGCCTCCCCCTGCAGAAGACTCCATTCTCCTTCCATCTCTCCCCAGCCTTCATGCTGAGCTGCAGCTTCCCCCGCCGGCCGGACTCTGGGGACGTCACCGTGATGGACCTGCACTCAGGCGGGGTGGCCCATTTCCACTGCCACCTGGGCTACGAGCTGCAGGGCGCCAAGACACTGACCTGCCTCAACGCATCCAAGCCCCACTGGAGCAGTCAGGAGCCCATCTGCTCAGGTGCGCCCCAGCAAACCCCCACACCAGACCCGACCACACCTCCAGCATCCTGAGAGCCCACGGCACCCCAGCCCCCCAGACCCGACCACTCCCCAGCACTCCCTTCCAGACCCCACCGTGCCCCAGCAAACCCTCCCACAGCACCCGACCACACCCCAGCCCCAGCCAGGGGCGTCCTCAAGGAACAGCTGTCAGCTCAGAATTGACCACTCCAAACACACACACTGGCACCAAAAATACACATTACATGAAATTGACCATTGACAACATTTAGTGTTTTCACAACACTGAGTGACCATTGCCACAGTCCAGACAGAAACCCTCCACCCACGAGCAGTCACTGCCCATTCTCCCTCCCCACAACTCCTGGCAACCACCATGCTCTTTTCTGTCCCCGTGGATCTGCTGGCTGTGGACATTCATGTAAATGGAGTCACACCGTATGTGTTCTTTGGACTGGCTTCTCTCACTGACCATGACGTTTTCAAGGTTCTTCCAGGTTGCAGCATTGGTGCGTCATCCCTTTTTATGGTTATGTAATATTCCACTGGATGGTTCCACCGGTTTTATGTGCTTGTCCGTTCTTTGGTGGACATTTGAGTTGCTCCCAGTGTTTAGCTATTGTAAATAAAGCTGCTGTGAACATTTCTTTAGAGAGAGAGAAAAAGAATCGATTTTATTTATTTTTTCATCTGGCCTGTTTCTCGGACACTTAGCTGTGCATGTGGTGCTGGGATTTGAATCTGCACGCTTGTGCATGCTGGGCAAGCGCTCCAACCACTGAGCCACTGCTCCAACCTGCACTGTGAACATTTTTTTGCAAGTTTTGTGTGGATGCAAGCTCTTATTTCACTTGATAGATCCCCAGAAGTCATCTAGCTCAACTTTGGAGGAATTGTTCAACCATTTCCCATGGCAACAGTGTAACTCCTCTCCATGAGCATCATACAAGATTGCCCATTTCTCCACACTTCTTGTATTCCACATTGTTGTTGTTACAGCTGTCGCAGTTGGGTGAAGGTGCTGTTTTTATTTTGTTTTGTTTTGTTTTGTTTTGTGGTGCTGGGGACGGAACCCAGGGTCTCCTGCATGCTAGGTAAGCTTCCACCACAGAGCCACATCCTGGCCCTTGTGTGGTGGATTTTACATTTTCCTAACAAGTAATGATGCCCAACATCTTCATATGCTTGTTGGTCATGTCTGTTCTGTTTAAAGAAATGTCCTCTCAAGTCCTTTGCCCAGAGTTTAAACTGGCTGTTTTTTCTTGTTGCTTTCTACGAGTTCTTTATATATGGTGGACACTAACCTCTTAGAATATAAATGATGTACAAATACCTCTACCTCTTCTGTGGATTGTCTTGTCACTTCTTCATAGTGTCATTCGGTGCAAAACAAGGTTTTTAACTTTGATGAAATCTCATGTATCTGTCGTTTCTTTTGTTGCTTGTGTTTGGGGCATAACTCCTGTCGTTTGGTTTGGGTTTTGGTTTTTGAGCCCAGCTAATAGGTGCTGAGCATCTTGCCAGAGGCTGCAGTTAATCCCGTATCATAGGAACCGCTCTCCCGTTTTACAGATAAGTCTCGTGGAGGTGAAGTGACTTACCCAAAGTCACCAGGTAGGAGCTGGTGAAGGCAGCCTGCTGACACACCTGCCACCCTCTAGTGAAGGGAAGTGGGCCATCGGGGTCTGCAGGGAGAAGCTGAGACTTCAAGATCCTAGAAGGACCCTTAAGCACGTGTGGCCCTGTCACTCAGAGCCTTTCCGGTCCACAAGCATCGGGAGCACGGAGCCCAGCCCACGCCCTGGCCGCGCGGAGTTCCAATCTAGGGCAGAAGGGAGCTTGTAAATGAGCACACAGTGAGCGTAACTGACGGCGAGAGACTCCAGGTGGAGCGATGCAGTGAGTGGGGACCCCAGAGCCGTTGCCATGGAGAAAAGTTGTGCAGGGCGATGGGCGGGGACCAGGGAAGGACCCGGAACCCCTCTGACACCAAGATCTGGAAGCCGAGTTAGGCGACGACTTGGGTAAAGGCAGAGGGGGAAGAGCCGTGCCAGGCAGATGCAGGCGCGTGCCTGGGCTCAGAGGCAGCCGGCGCGCCTGGGGCGAAACTGCAGAGACGAGGCTGGGGCAGGGCGGGTGCTCGGCTCCCACGCAGCTCAAGGTCTCCGGCCGCGAGATGAGTGGCCGCGAGATGAGTGCGCGCAGCGGCAGAGACGCGGGGATAGGCACGGGAGGAATCGCCTGGCTTCTGTGTGGCCAAGAGAGGGTCAGAGTGGATCCAAGGCGACTGGGTGGGGCCGCCACTTCCCAGGTGCGGAGGAGGGGTGCCGAATGCACGTGACCAGGCTGGGACCAGAGCACCCCTCTCCTGAGCTTTCCCACCCGTTCAGGACCGGCACTGTGCTCCTCTGAAATGCACCTGAGCCCCATGCAAAACCAGCCGAATCTGAACCTGCATCTTCACGCACCACCTGGGTGCACGCCACTGAGGGACACGGGGCTGTGCCACATTGTCCCCGGCACCCTCGGGCACAGCCTTGGCCATCCTCAGCTTTCAGGAGAGCAGAACCCCTTTTAGAACCTCCAAAGTCCCCTCAGAGTAAGGGAAGCCTAGACCACCCATGTCGGCTGAGCACCTACTGTGTGCCAGTCCATGTACAAGAAGAATAATTCTGGGAACAGAACAGCAGTATCCCTGCCACCCGGGCACTCACCGGCAAGTGCAACCCAAAAGTGGATGAGAGCACGTGATGAATCGCAGACCTGATTGTTGCGGTACCGACTCCCCTTTCAACAAAGAGGAAAAGAGTCCGAAGCCCAGGGCAGCTCTCTCCGCTCCCCTCTAGTGTGAATTTTTATCTGTGTGTGAAATCAGAGAGGAATGCAGCCTCAATTTGTGCTAAAATGGATGGGGAGCCGTGGCTGGCAAATGCAAGGTGAACAGAGCCATCCTCAACTTAATAAGGCGAAGAAGGGGAACAGGATCATGGAAGGGAAGCAGCCCGAGAGGACAGACGGCCGCCTCCCCCAACAGTGTCCGCCATCTCTCAGCTCCCAAGTCACACGGCAGCGACGCTGGGGAGGCTTTGAGCACTTTCTCCATGCCAGGGAGGCACCACGCCCTGTCTGCAGGCTTCACCTCATCCCACCGCATTCTATGAGGCGGGGGAATTATTACTGCCATTGTACATGGGGAAATTCAAGGTTCCGAGGGCTTTAGTGGCCTGCACAGCAGGTAAGAGGCAGAGTCAGGGTCTGACTCCAAGGCTGGGGGACAAACTCTCCAAGACAGGCTAGAAGGCAGTTTGGGGAGAGAAAGGGCACCTCTGTGCTCTGTCCATGCTGCTGAAGAAAGTATGGCCCTTTTTGGCCACTGCTTGGCTGGACATCAAAGCAGACACCAGAGCAGAGAGGACACGGATTCACCCACCGGTCTCTTCTGCTGAAATCCGGTTCAGTCACATAGTCACTCAACAAGCACTCAATGAGTATCCTCTGTATTTCCAGAATTGAGTTGGTGCCAGTGGTACCAGAAAGGACAGAAATATTCATTTGTTCATTCAACAAATATTTATAAAGTTCTGACTATGTTCCATGCACCTTCTGAATCCGTAGACTATTACAAACAAGAAATGGTGGAGGAGTGGTTTCAATAACAGGTTCCAAAGTAAAACAGCATGAGTTTGAGCCCCATCTGCTCCCCTTGCTAGCTCTGTGTCTTTGGGCAAGTGGCTTAACACCTCTGGGCTTCTTTTTTCCCTTTTGCAAAATGAGCGATTGTTGCATATCCAATGAATACTTACCGACCTCACAGTACATGCTGAAAACTCATCCGGGTGCTGGTGGGGTAACGAAAGCCAAAATTATCACCATCATCAATCATCCAGCTCTTGTGAAACCCACATTTTATACATAAAGAAACAAGTGAGCAAAAATGCATGTTCTACTAGGTATAAGAGCCAAGGAGGAAGTGAAGGGAAGTGAGACGGGACAGAGACTGGTAAGAGGTGAGAGAGGGGCTGGGAGGGTGACTCCATGTTTTAGTCTCTGGCCCTCTGGAACCTGGTTTCCCAGTGGCTGGTCCAACTTTTGCTTCCAGTCATTCCAGTCCTCTGGGAATGGAGAAGGAACCAAGGGACATGTGCCTGGGAAAGAAATTCACTTTTTTTTTAAACTGGGAGTTGGACTCAGAGCTTAACCACTGAGCAACATCCCCAGCCCTTTTTATTTTTTTATTTTGAGACAGGGTCCAGCTAAATTGTTTAGGGCCTCACTAAGTTGCTGAGACTGGCCTCAAACTTGTGATCCTCCTACCTCAGCCTCCTGAGGGATTATAGGTGTGCATCACTGCACCCGACTTGGGAAGGAAGTTTTTTAAGCTTTTTTTTTTTAATTGAGAGACAGCCCCTGGGATTTACACCATAGTGTTGGCATGGGACTTTGCTCAGTCATGACTTTGGGCTGTACTTGACCTCCCTTCCTCCCAGACTCCCAGACTGGGAAGTGCTTCCTGACCTCCAGCTCACCTCGGGAAGATTCAAAACAGCTTCCCCCCAAACAACACATGACGAAACAATTCCCTAAGAATCACGTACCTCCTGAGCATGAGAATAAGAATTCCTCCTCACTTGTGTTACTCTTTCTAAGGCGCAAATCACTTTTTAATATTTCTTTATTACATTTTTATGATAAAAGTAATATGCTGTTCTGGTAAAAATAAAATTTTCCAGAAATACAGAAGAGTAGAAGACAGGAGCAAATCACTTTTATATTCATGGTCTCAAATGATCCTGGCAGCAGCTCACTGAAATAGGTACGACAGGATATTTTTTAACTTGCTCTTCCCACATAAAAAATAGAGAGAATTTTCTGATGTTCTTAAGTACTCTGAAAATGTGATCTTTGATAACTGTCGGGATAGAGAATATTTCACCTGGGTTTGTAGGTGGATATCCAGGTCATGTCTTGGTTTTCCCTCTCAGAGTGAAGAAGCAAGCAATAGATACCCCTGTTCTTAAATCTGCAAGCAAATCTCCAAACATTTCTGTAGGATCCGTTCCTAGCACTGCAATTCCTAGGTCAGAGAGCTTAGAGAAAGGGCTGGCGCGGTGGCTCGGCGGTTACAGTGCTTGCCCGGCATGTGTGAACATGCAAGTTCCAACCCCAGTACTACGTTCACAAGAAGTCTCAGAGCAGCAAAAGCCACGTGGAAAACTGAATAAAATTGATTCTCCCTCCCTCTCTGTCCCTCTCTCTTAAAAAAAAAAAAATAAATAAAGAGCTTAGATATATTTTCCAACCTTTTCTCCCAGTTGCCCGTCTGCAAGGTCCTAACCATTTCCACCCTAAACGGTCAGGAATAAAAGTGACCGTTTCCTAGGACCCATCCCATCTTCTGGTTTTATCGCTGCTTCTTATTTTGACCAATGAGGTGGAAGAGGGCAGAACGAAGCTTAGATCTGCATTTCTTTTGTTCTGAGTGGGGCTGGTTTGCTTTCGTGCTTGCTAAGTACCTGTCGTGTGTGTCCTGTGAACTACGCAGTCCTCAGTGAACGCTTCATGATTAGACGTTGGGGCTCAGCCAGCTGCAGGCCAAGTCCTCAGACCACAGCCGCGATGCTGATGGTTCCACGGGGGCGTGGGTTCTGCCCAATGGCTTGAACCCCTCCCAGTGGGAGGAGAGTCTTCCAAGCTCTTCCCCAGCCCACAGGTCCGCTCCCCACGGGGTCTGTGCTTCACCCCAGCTAAGGGCAGGGGCGGGGATCTGGAGACTGAACATCCCTGTCCTCTCTCCGCCCACCCCCCTTTCCCTTTCTGGACCAGCCCCTTGTGGAGGAGCCGTGCACAATGCCACCATCGGCCGCATCCTGTCCCCCAGCTACCCTGGGAACGCCAACGGGAGCCAGTTCTGCGTGTGGACCATCGAGGCTCCCGAGGGCCAGAAGCTGCACCTACACTTCGAGAGGCTGTCCCTGCACGAGAAGGACAGGTGAGCCTCGGGGCGCCAGAGTGCAGCTGCAGATTCGGGAAGAGGAAAGCTTCAGGAAGGAGCTGGGAGGGTGGGAAAGGCTGCCTTTTCCACACCAGGCAGTGGCCTGGTTCCCACAGCAGGCAGGGGAGAGGCAGGAGAGGAACTGAGGCCGTCCGGAGTGCACTGTCCCCTTCTGGACCTGCACACCTCTTCTGACAGGTGGACAGGGACAGAGTATCTACTGAGGCACCACCCTGTGCCCAGCCACGTATGTGGCTCCATGCAGAACAGGCCGGAAGTAGAGAAAATTGATTCCTGACTCACAGGACGTTGAGATGGAAAAACTAGATTCATGTATGTGACAGAAAGAGGAACATATCTTATACCTGAAGTTAAAGGCACAGAACCCGAAAACTTTAATGTTCCAGGACATTATTCTAGAATTTTCTGGGAAATTAGGACTGTAACGGCTTCCCCATGCTTACTTAGGTTGGGGCAGGAGGACAAGATGTGAGGGGAAGTCGATTGTTTGGGAGTTGATTGTGACAGGCGCTGGCAGGCTCATTGGAAAGTGAGACTAAGACAGTGGCTGATGGACAGCTGGAGTTCTGCACCCGGGGACCTCTAGGGGGCGGTGCTGAGCACCCCCAGGTGGTCCTGCTGGGAGGACAGGGAGCTGGGGTTTTTATCCACCAGCCTCCTTCCCTCATCAGACACCGGAGCTTCCTGGGCAAGCTAAATCCCCAGCCCTGGTGGCCACTGTTGGAGCTGGCCCTGCTGGCCGGAATCTCAGAGACGTTGGGTGGGTGGGAATCCAGCAGGAGAGCGGAGGGATTTTCCATTTGTATAAGAGAGATAGCTAAAATACCACAATGCTGATTGGTTGCAAGAACTCAGAGCTTGACAAGACTCTACTTAAGAAATGGGACTCTGAGCTGAACCTTGAAAAGAGATTGAGTAGGGAGACCCAGAGCTACAGCAGGAAGAGTGTTCTGAGCATGGGAAACTGGGGACAGGGGCAAAGATGTAAGGGGAAGGATTTGCAGACCTGTTGGAGAGGTGCGTAGCATAGCAGAGGTCATCACAGGAAGCAGGAGCAAATAAGGAGGGGGAGACAAGTGATGGTCACATTCCGGAAGCCTTAGAATGCCAGGCTACTTTAGTGGGCAATTGAGAGCCAAGGAAGGTTCTTGAGTAGAAGAGAGGTACAAAGAAACACTTTACAATGATTTTCCCCAAAATGATGTCTTTCTAAACTCCAGCCTCAGAATAAGCAGCCTATTAGCTAAGTCATCAGGACAAACAGGTTTGGGAGACACCACCTGCCAGCCCTATCCCTGCCTTAGAAGGCGCTAATACACGTTATACAATAAAGGCACTGATAAATCCTTCAGGGGGAGTCTAGCTTCAGCTTAACTCAGCATTTCCCAAACTCATCCAACTACAGGCTACATAACAATTTAGGACAAAATTTAGTATGATTGTGGACATTCTAGAGAACACAGCTAGACAAGTGCTATTTTTAGAAGATTAATAGAGCACAGATTTTGAAATCTTAGGGTTTCCCACCAGAGCAGCCGTCTTCCCCAAACATGTGTCTTCCTTGAAAAAGGGGCCTGGTCACAGCCCCCAAGGCACAGCAGAATCCGCAAGGTCGGAAGATGGTGCAGATGTCCCTGCCCCGGTGCACGGGTGGTCCCTGGCCTTGACAGCCCCTACCCTCAATGCAGCCATCCTGGCAGAAGGAACAAGCGGTGGCGTTGGTGACATCAGAAATTCTTGTGGGCAGCATGAGATAAACCTTTTCTATGAGTCGCTATAAAGAACTCAAAGGACTGGCAATGTCGGTTTATGATTCCATAAAAGAAATTTACCTAATTTGTATATATAAATTATGCTTTTGCATAATTTCTTTAAATAACACCCAGACTAGCGAGGATTCAAGTACGAAATGCTTTTAATAGCAATAAAAGGAATCTCCAGCATTTTGTCAAACACGTTCTAGTTTTCACGACACTTCATTTTGACGTATCCCCAAAAGCCCACCCTTTAAAAAGGAGGGAAGGGTTGGATGATCCCTTCTTTCACAGTTGGGGAAACTGAGGCCCAAAGGTGTTTTGTGAGGCTGATGTGAGCCCAGTCTATTGGGAGCGGGGGACTGGAAGCCAGGACTCCTGACTCCCCACACGGCTCTCTCAGGAAATGAGGATCAGAGGCCCAGCACGGGAGCTATCCGATGCTTAACGAGTGTGATTTACAACCTGCTCTGTCCTGGACACTTTACTCCCATGAACGCTAACCCTCATGCACTAGCAGAAACTTGACTGTACCCATTTTACAGGTGAGGAAGCCAAGGCTCAGAGAGGTAAGTACTCTTGTCCTACATCACACAGCTTGGAAGTTAGACTCAGGGCTTCCGACTCTATGGGTGACGCTGTTTCAGGAAGGGCAGCTGTCAATGGATCCCGACACCTTAACTGGTCTGATTCATTAATCACATCGTTACACCACTTCCCCTCCATCTGCAGAGCAGGGCTGAGGTTGGGAGAGATGCAGCGCCTTGTCCAGGCAAACAAGAGGTAAAATCAGGCTTGAAGCCCAGGAGGGAGACCCGGGCGTGGTGGTCACTGTACACCCTCCTGCAGCGGTACATCCATGACCCCCGGCCTCTCAGGGTCCCCTGTTCTTTCTCGCTGACAGGATGACAGTCTACAGTGGGCTGACCAACAAGTCGGCCCTTCTCTATGACTCCCTTCAAACCGAGAGCGTCCCCTTCGAGGGCCTGCTGAGCGACAGCAACAGCATCCGAATCGAGTTCACGTCTGACCGGGGCCAGGCGGCCTCCGCCTTCAACATCCGCTTTGAGGGTGAGGGTACCACGGGTGCCGCCCCCTCCTGGGAGGCCTGCAGGGGCTGAGGATCTGGGAGGAAGGAATCTGGACTACACAGGGATCGGGGACCCAGTGGCCAATGGGCCCTTCCATTTCAAAAGCAGAATTTTGTCTTTATTAATACCTGTACCAACCCTTTCTTGGCATCTGGTGACCATACTCATTTTAAAAAAAAAAAAAGAGGGAGAGAGAGAATCAGTTTTATTTAGTTTTTCATGTGGCTTTTGTTGCTCTGACACTTCATTGTGTACATGGTGCTGGGGTTCGAACGCGCGGACTCACGCATGCCAGGCAAGCGCCGTAACCTCTGAGCCACCACTCCAGCCCCCACCATACGCATTTCTTATGTGATCCTCACCACCCTGAAATATTGCCATGGTTGTTTTCTCTGTCTTAGATGAGGAAACAGAGGTATAAGGAACGTGGGTGATGTGCCCCAGGCTACCGCTTGGCTGAGATTTTTGTCTTTGAACACTGCTATGCCCCGCCACAGTTGGTGGGACCTCTTGGAATCCAGCCACCTCCTCCTCCAAGAAGCTTAAGCAAGGGCTTCCTGCTTGGACCCTGGCCCTCTGGGAACGGTTTCTCTGGGCATTTCAGGTTCCCTGCAGAACTTTCTGTTCTAACTTCCCAGAAATGTGGTCTTGATCGTAGACCCACCCCATGGTCCCCTGCAGCAGAGGTGATGGGGCCTGGGAGGAATGGAAACACAGCACCTCTGCAGGCCCCACAGGCAGAGATTCTTGCTTGCATTGAACGCACAAGAACGGAGGCCTGAGAATCCAAGTTGTGAGCAGGAACCAGGGTCTGGCGCTTTTCTCAACAGCAGGGGACACATCCTAAGATGTGATACTGGGGTGGGGGGGGCCCAGCTCCGCTGAGCTGCTCTGCTCTCTTGTCTCCCCACCTAGCCTTTGAGAAAGGCCACTGCTACGAGCCCTACCTTCAGAATGGGAATTTCACCACTTCTGACCCCACCTATAACATTGGGACCATAGTGGAGTTCAGCTGTGACCCCGGCCACTCTCTGGAACAGGGCCCGGCCATCATCGAGTGCATCAACGTGCGAGACCCCTACTGGAACGACACGGAGCCGCTGTGCAGAGGTGAGCGGGCCTGCTGCCCCCTCCCAGGGTGCCGGGGACCCTACACCCTCCAGCAGAGACCACGGTGCCAGCTTAGCGGCGTTGCCCCAGTTTTACATATCAGCTTTAAGATGAGAGTCTTTTCCACAGCCCACCCTCCTTTGGGACAGGGTGCTGCTAGTCCCTGGGGAAAACTGCAAACTGAACGAAGGTTTTTAAGTGCCCTTTCCTACAGGCGCAAGACCTACAGTACACAGGATGGCCAGCAGATAGCTGCATGGACGTCGGCTCCCACACACTCCCTCTGCTTGCGCAGTGCACAGCCCAACAACAGTGCATGGCAAACCTGAGTCTCACTAATAATGATAACAGCCATGGGTGTGCAACAGTTACGTTACCGGTACTCTGCCAAGGGCTGCATGTGCCCTGTGATTCCTACAGCCCTGTAGGCATTATTGGCCCCCGTGAGCAGGTGAAGAAAGTGGCACTGTGAGGTGTCATACCTAAGAACTGGCAGAGACCAGAATGGAACTCAGGTCTCTCTGTTCTGAGAGAACTATGCTTCCAGCCCCTCGGGTCACTCCTGGCTGTGTAGAGCCCTCATCTACATGGGCTCCCCCTGGGCCTCCCTCCCCAGATCCCCCAATCGGATGCCACAAAGCCAGCCCCAGCCTGGACTCTGGTGGCATGTGGGGTGATGAAGAGTGTCCTCCCTCCCAGGGGCCTGCGTGGTGGGCAGCTGGTGTGCAATCGCAGCCTTGCAGTGGTGAGGGATTGATCCCTGTATTAAATGTGCTGGTTTAACAGAGTGGAATTTATTGCTGCTCTGGCCTCTGCCGCGTTGAGAACTTTCCGAAGTGCTAAACACGGCGCAGAATTTTAAAGGCGCCAGCCTCGGCTGCAGGTCTGCTTCCCGCCGCTCAGAGCACAGCGAGCTGAACCAGATGCCGGGGCGCCTACTGCGTGCCCGTGCCGCGCTGCCTTCTTGACCTTCCTGGCCTGCGAAGCCCCTTCATAGCCGGGGGAGGGGAATAGCAATGGTTTTATAGAGGAAGGGGGTTGGAAGCCGCGCACCTAACCCAGAGCCCGGAGGAACGCACCGAGTCTTACCCAGTACTCAGCCTGCAGGGGGCGCAGCTGAGGACTCGCCGGGACCCTTGCGCCCTGTCCTTGGTCCTGAAAGAACTGTGGCGCTCTCAGCCCAACTCGCACCAGCCCTCAGCTGGAGGCAGGGGCAGCTGTCACTCCGCGGCTCCACCGCCAGGCGGGGACAGCCCGAGAGCGGCACCTGGCTGTGGTGCACAGGCGCCCACGGTCCCCACTCGCCTGCGCTACATCGCCCTGGCTTCCTTACAAGTGGTCTTTCCTTCTCTCTGTCTGCTACAGCCACGTGTGGCGGGGAGCTCTCGGCCATGGCTGGGGTGGTGCTGTCTCCAAACTGGCCGGAGCCCTACGTGGAGGGTGAAGACTGCGTGTGGAAGATCCACGTGGGGGAAGAGAAACGGATCTTCTTAGATATCCAGTTGTGAGTGTCCACGAGGTTGGCGTCCCAGCCCCACATCCAGCCGAGCGGGGGCTCAGGAGAGAGGCGTTTCCAACCAATACTAATTAAGTGTCTAGTATGTGCCAGGGACTGTGCGAAGAACGGGGGTTCTCCGGGTGATGTCATGGTAACGGCAGGGCATGCAGAGTCCCTGTCTTCAGGAAGTTCCTTCTGCTAAAGAAACAGATGTTTTTATAAATGAGCATCGTAATTTCACACTGTAACGTTAGCCAGCAATGTAAGGAAAGGTCTAACCTGGGAGTTGATATAAAGAGGACGGTCAGTAAAAGCTTCCCCAGGGATCTGATATGAAAGCTCAGAACTAAAGGACGAGTTGGAACAGGCATCTCGTGTGCAGAGAACTGACCGGGCAGCGTGGGCAGGGGAGCAGGACACTCGGACGTGGTTTCATTTCCTGTCTGCCTCCCTCCAGGCCCTAACTGGGCACAGAGCAGGTGCGCAGGAGATTGTAGCTGACTGAGAGTGCTAGTGAACACCCTGATCTAACCGGGTCCCTTTCCTGGACTCCGTGGGGTGACCTTTAGATGCTCCATCCAGAATGTCCCCCATCTCTGCAGGGAGCAGGGGACGCCTAACACTGTGCCAGATATAACTGGCAATTGCCGTAAAGATGAGTCTTTACCCCCGAGGCTCTTCTCACAGAGAGCCCTGCCTGGGGGTAAGGAGCCCATTGCCTGGATGAGGCCCCAGAGGCTCAGGGAGGCTCCGAGCTAGCAAACCTAGGCCCTGGTGGAACCTCGGCCATGCACTTTCCACTGCCCTGTGTGAGAGGGGACAGACACAAATGGCAGTGTCTAGAGAAAGCTGAAGAGAAAGACTTCTTGACAGATGGGGTGGCTGGGAGGGGGACAGGAAGGGGCTCCCAGGGCTGCTGGCTCCACGGAGGAGCTTGCAAGAAAACAGGCGGTGATTTGCAAGTTATTAGCCCCTGTCTCTTGAAGCAGCTCCTGGAAAGCCCCAGATGTGACCCCAGCCCTGCCCCAGGACCTCCTACTGCAGCTGAGTCAGAGACTCACAAAGCTTGGTCCCTC
>PVKS010044926.1:0-14034 GCA_004027875.1 Aplodontia rufa | reverse complement strand
CCATCATCCATCCATCATCCATCCATCCATCCATCCATCATCCACCATCCATCCATCCATCCATCATTCATCCATCAGTCCAAGGACTCATCTAGTTATTCTTTCCTCCCCCAGAGTTGGCCAACATGGAAAGGTTTTACATAAAGATGTGACTAGGAATACCTGTTCAGACATGCGCTGTTGGCACCCTTTAAAAAAAAAAAACCATCTCCAAGGCATCTCTGTGGTGAGATCCACTTGCTAACATAGATACAATTTTAATATCTTAACCTAAAATTTCTTTCTCAGGGATACTCCCTCTCAACCCTGCCCCTGGTACTGGGGACTGAACCTAGGGTCACTCTATCACTGTGCTTTGTCCCCAGCCCTTTTTATTTATTTGTTTACTTTTATTTTTGAGAAAGAGTCTCACTAAATTGCCCAGGCTGGCCTTGAATTTTCATCTTCCTGCCTCAGTCTCCCAAGTCACTGGGATTACAGGTGTGCTCCCTGGCACCTGCTCCTTGGGGATAATGACATGTTGGGTATTAAGCAATGACTTCATCCATTCTCAGGAGCAAAGGTTTGGAGGTGATTGAAGAGGAATGGAGATGGCACATGGGGGGCGTGGTCAGGGATGGCCCCTCATCACAGAGGCCACTGGAACACTGGGGCAAATGTCAGCGGGCAAGCACCCCCACAGTGAGGTGGCCACATACCTCACCTTCCCTCGCCTCCTTCACTCCTTGCACAAGTGTGGTTGCAAATCTAACACATTTACATTTTCAGTTGCAAGGAATGTTTTGTCAGACACCAGAACAGAGAACTGTGATTGTTGCAACTTCAGAGGGACAATTTCAAGCTCAAGGGCATCTGTATCCAAGCGGCAGGACCTGGAAGCTTCCATGTGGGGCTATCACATGGTTCAGAGAACCCACCAGCTGCACGTGTGCACAGCCCTCAAGCCATGCCTGCCACCTGCTGACAGCTGCCCACCCTCCCACCCTGAGGACTGCAAGGACCTGAGGACCCGGCAGAGGGCCTCCTGCTTCTTCTGAGAGCCGGTCCCTCCCTCTTGCTCCCACCCCACTCACTGCCCCGCACAGCTTGCAGTGGTGCCTCCTCTTGGTGATGGAGTTGAAGGTCTCGCCACAGCTCTTACAACTCTGCTTCTCCTTGTCGCGTCTGCTCTTCGAGGAGAGTTTTCTGGATTCAAACTACAAAGAGGCAAACAGCTGCCATCAGCTTCAAAGTGTGTGTTTGCACCCTGTCTCACTGGGGGTGGAGGGGCAACTGGCGACTATGCAAGTGGACCATGCAGAGTGGAATGAGGTAGAATCAAGGCGGCCCCTGTCCCCTTGGGCCCACCCCAGTGCATCACATCACCTAGAGTAATATTCCAAGTGGATCATGAACCTTATATTTGGAACAACTTGGCCCCATGACTTTATCGGTGTGTTTGAGAAAAATATCACTGGGAGCCAAAACTAGGGGGAAATGGTGCACACTAGGATGGGCGAGTCTGCAGGGATAGCATGTGGAGCCAGGGACCGGAGTGTCCCCACCTGCAACCCAGATTCTGAGCACAGAGCAGTGGAAGGCCAGAGACAGACCCTGGGCTCTTACCCTGGCCCTCATTCACCAGGAGACCCTCTGAGCTGGAGTGTGTAACTGCCTCTAAGCCTTGTCCTGATATATGAAGTCCTGACTAGTTTGGGCAGGTTGCTAATTGCCCTTCGTGTTACAATGGCCTGCAGACTCCATAAATGCCCATCATGGGATGAAACAGCTTCCTGTACTTTTGAACCATCTGCGAAACACACACCCAGCATTTCCTCTCGGGGAGGAGGACTGGCCTCCCTCGAGGCTCTGTTGCTGACACAGAAAGCATCGTCATTAAGATGTTAAGAAATGCCAAAGATGTTCATCAAATTCCCCAGCACGTTAGAACTGGAACAGCCTCTGGACATGTTTATTTCAACCTTTCTGAGCACAGACAGGGAAACTGAGGGCCAGGGAAGTTTATCACTAGTGTGTGTGTGTATATATATATATATATATATTTTTTTTTTTAAGAGGAAAGGACGGTGAGAGAGAGAGAATCATTTTTTATTGAGTTTTCCACATGGCTTTCGTTGCGCTGACACTTAGTTGTGTACGTGGGTGCTGGGGTTTGAACTCGTGTACTTGTGCATGCCGGGCAAGCACCGTAACTGCCAAGCCACTGCTCCAGCCCCACTAGTATATTTTTTTTAAGAGAGAGAGAATCAATTTTATTTAGTTTTTCATCTGGTTTTCATTGCTCCAACACTTTGTTGTGTACGTGGTGCTGGGGTTTGAACCCAGGTCCTCATGCCTGCCAGGCAAGTGCCTTAATTGCTGAGCTCCAGCCCCTATCACTAGTATTTTTGAGCAAAATAAAACAAGACCTGGAATTTGTTTTATAATATTACAACAACAACAAAAAAGTGGATGCATGGTGTTGGTGGGGGTGGCCAGAAGAATCATGAACACCTCAGAGTTGAAGTTTCTCCAGACAACGGGGGAGGGGCTCACTGTGCTGTTACCCCTGCATTTCTTTCTTTCTTTCTTCCTTTTTTTTTTAAGAAAGAGGGACAGTGAGAGAGAGAGAGGGGGAGAGAGAAACAATTTTTATTCAGTTTTTCATGTGGTTTTCGTTGCTCTGAGACTTCACTGTGTATGTGGTGCTGGGGTTTGAACTCGCGTACTCGTGTGTGCCAGGCAAGCACTGTAACCGCCGAGCCACCGCTCCAGCCCTACCCCTGCATTTCTGGGCCCAAAAGTTGCAGAACAAAAGGCCAGACAAAATAGGCTAAAAATGTGGCTAGCACAAACTCCAGGTTTGAGGAGAAACAGGTAGGGGAATCAGAAAGGGTGTTGAGGCTAGGTTTGAGCACTGGAGACTGTGATGGGTTGAAGTATGTCCTCTCAAAATTCCTATTTTATTTATTTATTTTTATTTATTTATTTGTCTGTTTATTTTAAAGAGAGAGGGAGGGGGAGAGGAGAGAGACAGAGAGAGAGAGAGAAAGAGAGAATCAATTTTATCTAGTTTTTCATGTGGCTTTTGTTGCTCCAACATTTTGTTGTGTGCGTGGTGCTGGGGTTCGAACGTGGGTTCTTGTGCATACCTGGCAAACGCTGCAACTGCTGAGCCACTGTTACAGCCCCCCAAAATTCCTATTTTAAATCCCCCAGTTTCTGAGAGAGAGAGAGAGAGAGAGAGAGAGAAAGGGGAACTTTAAAGAGACCATAAGGTAAAATGAGGTCATACGGGTGGACACTCATTCAATATGACTGGCGTCTTTTTGAGAAGAGAAGGTTAGGACAGACATGTAAAAGAACCATCACATGAGAACACAGTGAGATGACACCACCTATGAGCCAAGGAGAGAGGCTCAGGAGACACCAATGCTGCAGACACCGGCATCTTGGACTCCCAGCCTCCAGAACGGTGAAAGAACAAACATCTGTTTAGGTCACCGCAGTGTCTTGTTTGGGCAGCCTCAGCAAACCGACAGCATTGCCTCGTGCATATTCTGGCCCTGCAATTCCAGCTGTGCGGGCTGGTACACACTCTCCCTTTACCATGGCCACCTACAGGTCCCATCATCTTGCTCCTCAGGGCCCTGCATCTTGCCTGAGCACTACCCTCACCAACACCAGGCTTCTCCCCAGCGATCACCTCTCAGGACTGCTGGGGCAGCGTGGGGGAGCCAAATATACACCAAGATGCAGAGGAGAGAGAGGCCCAGGACAGGGAACAGTGAGAAGGAAAAGGACACCAGACAGGAAAGGGATCATCCTCAGGGGCTGCCCTGGCTTTGCAGTCTCCACCCTCTGCCCATCTTCAGGGAGTCTGCATTCTTGTTTTTCAGGTGAGAGAACTGAAGTTCCAGGTGGTAGGAGTGACTGGCTATCAGGCAGCCAGGCAACCCTGACATGTGGCTCATGCGGACCCAGGGTAGAGGACAACTTCCATGGCACCTAACAGGGAGCCCTGCATGACAACTGAAAACACATGGAGGCACCAGTGCATCAGAAAGATGGAGGAAAAGCTGTGATGTGCTGGAGGGGTGTGACCCACATAGCTCAGCCCCCAGGACCAATGGAGACCCATTCTCAGCCAAAGTTCAGAAGGAAGTTCCTGGGACAAGGAGGCCTGCTCAGGGCTGGGGACAGTGCCCTGGATCCTTACAGTCTCCTTCATCAGGCAAGTCTGCTATGGTCAGCACAGCACAGCCGAGCCAACCAACCACTAAGACAGGGGCCCCAGCACTCCCTAGCTACAGTGCTGAGGCCCACGGCCTATCCTTGATGTGGCTCTGCCCCTGACCACACCAGCTCCTCAACACTGAAGTCTGGTTTGATTTGTAGATTGCAGGTGACCAGGTGCCCAAGGGGTCAGGATCCTGCCTGTGTGGCCAGGGATGGGTCTACCAGTCAACAACATTCTCCTGTTATTATTTTTTTTTTAAAGAGAGAGGGTCAGGGGGTTGGAGCAGTGGCTTAGCAGTTGTGGTGTTTGCTCAGCATGTGCAAGTACGCATGTTTGAACCCGAGCACCACGTACACAGCGACGTCTCTGAGCAACGAAGGCCACAAGAAAAACTAAATAGAATTGATTCTCTCTCTCACTGTTTCTCTCTCTTAAAAAAAATAGTGACTATCCTTTAAAAAGAGAGAGAGAGAGGGACAATGGGAGAGAGAGAATTAATTTTATTTTATTTAGTTTTTCATATGGCTTTCATTGCTCTAGGACTTTGTTGTATACGTGGTGCTGGGGTTCAAACTCACATCCTCACACATACCAGGCAAGTGCCGCAACTGCTGAGCCACTGCTCCAGCCCTACATTCACCTCCTGAATAAGGTTACCAAGCAGTTTGACCAAAGGAATGGGGCCCAGATTCTACGTGCAGGTGTCAGGATGTCTGAAAGGCTGGGCCCAGAGACGTTGGTCACAGTATCTGGTTCAACCAACTCCACCCCAAAGCCCTTGAAACGTGCCCACATGAACTGAGAAGTTGGTCTCCACCAAGGTCCAACAGAGCTTTCCCTAGGCACTTCTTCATTAGAGTTAGCTGCACATCAGGGAACCAGGGGGAGGCGGGTCGCCTCCACCAGACAGACTCAGAGCCCAATCAGTGGCCCTGCTGGAATTAGTTACATCAGATGGCAGACTGACACAGCATGGGAAATCCATGTGGATACAAGCCAAGAGCACTGACAGGAGGCGGCCAGCAGAAGCCAGGCCTGGCCCTTCTACTCTTCTTGGAGCGGATCTCTCTTGCAGTGCAGGGTGGGGCTTCATCCAGGAACGGTAACTCCAGTATTGTGTGGGATCCCTTGGCACAAGGGTAGCCAGAGCAGCTGCCTTGCTGGTGTCTTGGGTCTGTGTCACCCACAGTAGGTCTGGCACCCTAGGGGGCCTTTCACGCTCTGATTTTTAGTGCTTCTCTTGAGAGCAACTGGACTTTTACAGAATGAGGAAGGCTTTGAATTTTGCAAGGCCCCTTACAAAACTTCCTGATTGAGGTTTGGCTCAACCAGGAAGTACCTGAGACAGTATCTCTGAAGGCACAGTACCTCTGAAGACATCTCAGCTCAGGAAATGAAACCATTTCACCATGAGCTGATTTATCTTCCTTTCCAAATATGCTAAGAAAAAGCTTAAATTTGATATTCTGGAGTGAGATCATTCTTGGGTGTCAGAATTAAAACTTTCTTTTGAGCACCTTGTACATGTCTGCCGAGCACACATGTGTCCCACCTTGCTTGCTCAGTGCAGGTTGGCAGATGCACCCTGAGCTATCCCAGGTCTCACCAAAATCCCAGCTCAGCTCATCACTGCTGGGGGTGAGGTGGTGGGTGGAGAGACCAATGGGAAACACGCGGGGATACATACTGGGGGTGGGAGAGAGGCTTGTTGTCATTACACTGTGTTAGGAGGGACGGGCTCTAATTTCGTATAGGTGAAGGGACAAAGACAAAGAATTGTAGGGAATTGTGACCCCAAGCACCTGGCTGCTGTGGGATGAATGCTACAGAACATGTAGAAGGACAGAACTGGGCAGGAGAAGGCAAAGCACAAAGGGTAGACCCAGCATTCACATGGCCAAAAGTGACATTGTGTCCAGCAGGCATGACAGAGGCGGTCTAACCAGGAGAATCCCAGACACAGATTGAGGTCTTGACTTCTGGGGTTCCCAGGTACCTTCTTGCCCTTCAAAGGAGGTGTGTGGCCAGTGGAAGCACCCAACAGCTTCCCTGATCTCTCTTGCCAGGGGAAACTGAGGCTGGAGTAGATAACACTTGCCTAGGTGTCAATCCAGAGCCAATTCTGAGCCTGTGTCTCTCTACAGGGTAAAACATTTTAAAACATGGTCTTTCAGGTTCTTTCTAGCTAGAACTCTTCTGATCAGTTAGCCTCTTCCATGGACTGTCCCCCATACAGATGCCCCAGGCCAATGCTCCTTGGGCTGTTCCTACAAGCCACCCAGTCCTTCTTACTCAGGGCCTCTTGACCCCACCTGCTTCTGCTTCTCTGCCTCTCTAGGGCATTGAGGGTCCCATCCCCATAGCCTGTGGGCTCAGTCCCAGGGAGAGTGGCACTAATTAAGAACTGGTGGCTTCCAGGTCTGGTGGCACGTGCTTGTAATTCCAGCTGCACCAGAGGTCAAGGCATGAGAATCACATGTTTGAGATCAGCCTCAGCAGCATAGCAAGAATCTGCCTCAAAATAAAAGCTAAAGAAAAATGTGGAGGGTTGGGGATGTCATTCAACGGTAGAGTGTCCCTGGGTTCAACCCTTAGAACCAAAATAAAAAAGAACAGGTGGCTTTTATGTGCCTTAGTGACCAGCTGATGGGACTGACTGCAGAGCAGTCACACACACCTGTGTGAGCTGCAGAGTTCCCACCTGACCATGCGACCATGCAGCCTGCTGGCAGTCCCATCTGTGGGTGCAGTCACACACCCATAAGTGCACACTGCTTTCGTACATCCCTAAATGCTCCAGGAAAGGGACTAACGTAATCACACAGGTCTGGGTACCAGCAGCCCCACGCATATGGTTGAGCAACACAAAAAGTCTCCAGTGAGCTGATTCGCATGATAAGCGTTTTCAAGGACCCTGAGGCAGGCCATAGGGCTTCATAGATGTGGGCAGGGTAGACAACAAGGGCAAAGGCCCCAGGGCCTGGTGGAGCAAAAGGAGCCCAGGGAGTGGGGCAAGAAGCAGACACAGCCAGACTGGAGCAGGAAGCCGCTGGGGTAATTTAGACATATGTCCCCCAACCCCAACTGCCTGTGCCACATTCAGACTTCCTGACTTTCAGTTTCAACCAAATTGACCCTCAGGGTGCAGGGCCATTAGTAAGGGGTCTCTGCTCTTGCCTGTTTATCTTGGGCTTCCTCTTCACCTCCTCCTCGTCCCACTCCTGAAATGCTTCATGAAGCCTCATGAACTTCCTTGGGGTTGCCTGACAACTGTCCAGCCCAAGCACACACCCCAAGGGACCTGCACAGCTGAAGCCACAGGGGAGGGGGATGACACCACCCAGGCCCACCCAAACAGACCCACCCGGCCAGGGCTTCACACTGTCCCATGAAGTGGGAAATGACATCATCCTACCAAAGACCTCCCCTGCTCTTCACCACAGGATGGCTTTGTCCCCATGGGGAGTCCTTGACATCTGCTTCAGGGCCAACTCACTTCACTGCCCTGAACCTGTTTCCTCCTGCACATCGGAACTGGGCATGGTAAAACCCCAGAGTAGTAGTGATAACCTAACTGGATTGCGTTACCTAGGATCCTTCAGGCTGAGTCCTTAGCTACCCCGTCCAGGTGGGCCCGCACCTGTCCCAGATGCAGTGAGACCTCTGGGGTGTGTGTAAAAGAGAGACAGAGACAGACAGATATATAGAGACAAAGAGGAAGCATTAGAGAGTGAGGCAGGTATGTGGATAGAAGTAGGACGGTGCCCTATGAGGTGTCTGGAAGACCCCCATGGGGAGGAAGAGTCCATGTCTAGGTTGGGTCTGGAGTCAGCCAACACGGGGGTGGGGGGCATTCTATCATTCCTTCTGACCCAGGAGAACAGCAGGACCCACCAAGGTGCCTAGAGAATGGCTTTCCCAGCACCTGGGTGCAGCAGCCACTCAGGGTGCTCCTGGGCTACCTGTGGCATCGGTGTGAGTGTTGGGTCCCCGCAGTTAACAACGTGGCTCCAGGTGCTGGTGCCCACTGTGACATACACAGGCATGCCTCATCCTCCTTAATCTCCCACATTAAATGTAGAGAAAAGGGCCTCTCCAAGGTCTCAGGGGAGTCCCCAGCTGGCACGCATGCGGCGTGGCCCTGAGCTTCACCTTTGGGGGCTTCACTGCCTTCAGGGTGGTGTGAACACAGGAGGAGAGAGGTGAGAATGCTTCGCCAGCTCAGGGTGAGGGTCTGAGGTCAGGGTGCTTTACTGGGGGGTCCTTCTAAGGACCTGGCACCTCACTGCTATGTTACCAGGGGGAAAAACCTAAGTTAATCTGCTAGCTTCACCTGCTCTTAGTTGACTTAGAAATCATTAATTCTGGAGAGCACAGCTAGGCAATTCGTTATTAGTCTCCCACTGGCTTTTTTTATAGAATAGTTCTCATGTGTGGGTTGTGGTGATAATGCCCGCCCAGGTTATTTTTCAGGGACAGGAAGGCAGCCTATGCTGAAAACCTAGGCCTGGCCCATGTTCTAGGGGTGACTGGAATGAGACGAGAATGTGTGGCATCCATCTTCATGTTATGCCTGTCTCCTCTGTTGCCTTAAGCTTTGGGTCAGATTCTATACTCAGCTCTTGATGGAGACACGCTGATCGTTTGAGAAATGCTTTATCCAAAACTATAATGTAGGGTTACTCTAACCTAGACCTGCCTAGTGGCCCCCTCCCTGTTTGCAAGGCTAAAGACACCTGCCAGCCACCATGACTGGAAACACCACGCCATGAACAGAGTAAAGAGGTGCTCCAGAGTTTCTCCAAGGGATCCAGACACAAATATTCCTCCCCTTCCCTAGCATATTCTTCTCCATCGTTATTCCCATTCTATATCTGTAACCCCACAACCCTCTGGAGTGGAGAAGCTGATTTGCGAGCAAAGCACCCACTTCTCTATTCTTTGGCTGCTGAATAAAATCTCTCCTTCTCCCCAACACTCGTCTCTTTGACAGTGGTCTTTGATCTTCCAGACCTGCGTTTGGTATGACTACATGTTTTATCAAGTCCCAATCTACACGCAGCAAGAGTACTAATGTTCATAGAGAGCTCAGAGAATTCCTACACAGGCCCACAGCAATGCGACAACCACCAACGGGCTCTCTTGTAGCCTCTACCGAGAGTTCCAACACTGACCACCTCCAAGACCCAAGTCACGAGAGCCTGGTCTCAGCCACGGCCTCACATTTGCACACTTTAGCCCTGAACAAACAGTGGGGGCAGGATGACCCCTGAATCTCACCTGTACCCCCTACACCTCCTGCCCCTGTTTACTGCTGTGTGTGGGTCACTTACCCCTGTGGAACCCCCACTGCCATCAGTCACCACCGTGGATTCCATGGAGCTTGTGTTCACCATCTGGAAAGCAATTCAGAGACTGAGTGCAAGGTTACTCCAAGGCCATGTGGCTGCATGTCCTATGCAGCTGGGCTCACTTCCTCAAACCCAGCACCTCCGTGCATTGAGGGTAGGTACAAGAGAAAGCATTACCACAGTAAATTCTGTGATGGGTGGTGAGGTGGAGGTGAGGTAGAGCTGCTCCTCTCCCTGGGCCTGGGCCCTAGCTGAAGGCATTTGGTGGAATTAGCATTTCCCAGGGTGATGGGTGCTAGCAGGTGATGCCTGCATAGCCCACCCTGATCTGCAGTCTCTAAATCACACCCAGTTAAATGGCTAGGGGTCCCTTTGGATTCTCTCCTCAACCTTCAGGGATCCTTGTGGAGTCCGCAGCCACCAACTTTCCAATGTCTATAGGGCTGACTTAATGATAGCCCAGTTCAACATCCTCTGTCACCATCACTTGGGGAGCTCATAGGAATCCTCCTTCCAAGGAATGGTACAAAGCTTACCAATTTTATTTAGTTTTTCATGTGGCTTTCATTGCTATCACCCTGTTCTGTACGTGGCGCTGGGGTTCAACCCCTGATACTCGTGCATGCCAGGCAAGTGCTGTAACTGCTGGGCCATCTCTCCAGCCCCACAAAGCTTTCCAAATACATTCAGGAAGCAGAAAAAAAGGGGAATGTTCTTGCTAAGAACATTACGCCACCACAGATCCTATAAGGCTGGGGAAGGCAGGGCCAGCCTGGAGGTGGGCACAGATGAGGCGACTGGATGAGGCTGGGCAAGGTGGTCCTTCCCGGATGCACCTTATGGGGAGACCATCTCCACAAGGTCTAGAGGTGGGGCAGCATGGACCCAGGGCATCACATTTCCTGAGCACCTCTTTTCAGGGGTCCTTGCTATGTCCCCTACCTGCCAGCATGCTACCCAGGAATAGCCACTCCCAGGCCTTCCTTGAAGGAGGCTGAGATCAGCCTCCATGTCCAACTTCTCACCCAGACAGGATGGATGGCCAGACTCCACCTGGGGCCTCAGCTCTGTCCTTTCCTCCTGGCTACTCCGTGGGGACCCTGCAGCCTGTCTCCTGCATGGCCCAAATCTCCACATGGAGTCCAACCCCTGCACCCTCACGGCAGCTCCATAGAGGACAGGAGCGAGCTGTTCCCATTGCTTCCCCTGCATAGGTCCATGAGCCAACATCCCCCAAAGTGTGAGCGTATCTGCGGAGAAAATACAACTGCAAAAAGATGTCTGGTTACGGGGCATCCTGGCATGCAGCAAGGGCACTACGGCTCAGTGATGACGTTGATGACACTGGTGTGGGTGGGTCCCTGAGCTTCTGCGAGAGTCAGGTTCCCTGGGCATAAAATAAGACCCCACGCTGCACACAAGGTGGTGTGCAGAAGTCACAAGATGACAGAACAGCACACAGCGAGGTACAGACTCGCAAGGCTGTGGGGCCCAGCAGGCTGCAGGGGGCACTCAGGAAAGGATGGCCAGATGATTGTGTATCTGAGCTTCCTGTCTGGACGCCTGTCCCTTTTTCCTTGGAAAGCAGCCATTGCTCACCCTCTCTGACACAGGCTGCAGACTCACCGGGGGGTCTGGGGAGAGGCCTGAGTCCTCATCCAGGCTGCAGGAGCTGCTGAACGCCTTGAAGGTCTCGCTGTTCTGCTTGTGCTTCTCAATGGTGGCCTGAATGACCTGGACACACAGTGGAGCCACAGGGCTGTCAGAGAGCTTGAGGAGGACACATGCTATGGGGGGCATGTGCCTGCCTCTGTCCTCAAGGATGGGATCCTGGTGTTCATGGAACACTGCCCATACCGGAGCCCTTTTATTTCCCCTTAATGAATAACATGGGCTCTCCCTGGGAGCCGGTGGCAGGGAGGACACTTACCCTCCAGCCCCACCAGGCCCATTTATGGCTACTTATTTATGGCTCAAACAGGTAAAAGGATTGAAAACTTGTGGCATCTGAAGGTGCTTAAGAAAGCACACCACAGTCACAGCTTCACTTCAGAGAGGGACACAGGAGAGGTAGTGCGGTAGGGGGTGGTCACAGAGCCACCGCTCTCTGTTCCAACAGGAAATAGCCATACTGCTTAATAACTTGGGGATCTGGCTACTGCAAAACTTTAGAATCATTACCTGAATCCATTCTTTCTTCTCTTCTTCTGTCCTATAAAAACAAAAACAGTATTTACTAATCCAGTCTTAGATAAGGACTATAAAGCACCAGCCTCTCTCAGCCCTGCAGTGTATACCTAAGCTACTCATTCTTGTCACCGTGGCTTGAGGCTTTCAAGTTTGGTCCTAAGGGCCCAACATAGTCATAACCAGGTAGGACCAGGCTTGCCATTCAGACCAGCTCAGTAATGTCAGTCAACACTCCCTGGACCATAGCAGACAATTACAAACTCTCAAGTCATTGATGTGATGTGGAAGGCTAAATCTCATACACACTGACAGTCAGAGCACAAGTCTGGCCTTAGCAGGCAATGTGACAATAGCCACTGAAATTTAGATCACACTGCACTTTGACCAGCAACGCGTTGGAAATGTATCAGATGGACACAAGGACACATATGCGTAAAAACCTAAGTTATGAGGACACTGTCACCAATTATAGGAGAGAGATCCAGGGGAAGCCAAGGGCTCCAGGCATGGGAACCAGTTAATGATCATAAGAGAGAAACACAGTGCTTTTGGAATTAGTGTGAGGATATAGGGAAATCCCAAAAATATTTAGTGAAAAAAGGAAGATGAAGTATAGACTATCCAGTAATAGTTTTATGTGATTTAAAAAGTATATATGGGGCTGGGTGGCAGAGCATTTGCCTAGCATTATCTGGAAAAAAAAAAGTATTTTGAGAAAAAAAAATTCCTGAAGGGCTGGAGCAGTGGCTCAGCGGTTATGGCGCTTGCCTGGCATGCACAAGGAAGTGGGCTTGAACCACAGCACCACGTACACAATGAAGTGTCGGAGCAACAAAAGCCACACAAAAAACTAAATAAAATTTATTCTCTCTCTCTCTCTCTCACTGTCCCTCTCTCTCTTAAAAAAAATTACTGAAAGTAGGTGTGGGTGTAGAAATTTCTGAAGAGATGGTTCAGAATATCTGCTGGGACCAGGGGCATGGCAGGTAGAGAGGGAGGAGAAGAGGGTGAGGAAGGTAAAGGGAGGATATATGATGTGTGCATGTATGAAAGTGTAAAAACAAACACCTTTAATCTGTAAAACTATAACACACCAAAATAAATACATTAATTAAATAAATAAAATATCTGCTGGGCCAGGGGTGGGTGCACATCTGTAATCTCAGCAACTCAGGAGGCTGAGGCAGGAGGATTGAGAGTTCAAATCCAGCCTCAAAAATTTAGCAGGGCCCTAAGCAACTTAGCAAGACCCTGTCTCAAAATAAAAAATGAAAAGATTTAGAGATGTGGCTCAGTGGTTAAGCACCCCTGGGCTCAATCCCCAGCACCAATAAATACATAAATAAAAAGAATATTTGCTGGGCCTGGAGAATAGGAGGTGGTCAGAGACTTAATTTTCCTTGACCTCCACTTACGAAATGTTGAACTATGGATAAATGAAAAAATAAAAAAGCATTGGAAAATTATTTCATTTAAGAAAAGATATCATGTGCTACAATCTCAGGGCAAAGATGTTCACATAGGAGGCTGGAGCGGTGGCTCAGTGGTTACAGCATTTGTATGGCATGCATGAGTACGTGAGTCCAAACCCCAGCACCATGTACACAACGAAGTTTCCGAGCAACAAATGCCACATGAAAAACAACATAAAAATTGATTCTGTCTTTCTCTCTCTCTCTCTCTTTTCTTTTCTTTCTTTCTTTTTTTTTTTATAAAAAAGATGTTCACATAGTAGCAGACACTAGTGGGGCCAAGCCATACCGGGTCTGAAGCTCCAGCAACCTTTTCTTTCCTATTATGATGAATGTATGTGCCGCATTTGGCTTGACAATATCCTGTACCTGCAGGAAAAAGAACAAAAAAACAAAACGTAAACAAACACAAGCCAAACATTTAAGCTCTTCCTTAACAACAGCCACATGCTCCTTTTTTTTTTCACATGAAAAAATATCTTGGAAATTTTTCCCTAAGGAAGCATTGAGGTCACCCAGTGAGCTCTCAGGTGGGACACTGAAGTTTGAGGACATGAAGGCTGATGGCAGCATTGCATGAGCTGATCCAAGGTGGGTAGTGGACCATCTACTGCCCAAAGAGAGCTGGGACCTCCTATCCTCTATTGGAACAAGGCTGATCAAACCCACCTGCCCATCAGGCCTCCTTTAGAGGTGGTCCCCAGCCAGTCCCAGCCCAGCCTTTCCCTACCAGCACCCCCAGGCTCCCTACAGCAGGTGCACCCCTTAGGAGGGATGAGGATCTTGGGAGAAGAGCCTGGAG
>PVKS010044925.1:0-14063 GCA_004027875.1 Aplodontia rufa | reverse complement strand
ATAATTTCAGGTCAGGGATTGAGATGCCCCCTATTTCTTCTTTTCTATAGAGTAGTGTTTTGGCTAGTCTGGGTCTTCTGTTGTTCCATATGAACTTGAGAATTGCTTTATCTATATCTCTGAAAAATGCCATAGGTATCCTGATGGGGATTGCGTTGAATCTGTAAAGGGCTTTGGGTAGAATGGCCATCTTTATTATATTGATTCTGCCTAACCACGAGCATGGAATGTTTTTCCATCTACTCAGGTCAGAGCAGATGATACTTGAGTGGACATCTGAGGAGTCCCTGAGAAGGGAAAGGACAGCCCAGCATGTGTGAAAACCCTGAATCTTAGAGGAACAGGGTGTGCTTGAAGAACTTCAGCTAGTTCAGATGGTGTGAGCTAGGAGTGAGGCTGGGAAGGTAGGCAAGATGGTTAGCGACCTGTGTTCCAGGCTAAGGCAGAGAATACTCTACATGATCAATACTCAGCAATATTTGTGGGACTAAGCAGTTCAGATTTTCTCCTGTAGTCAGTGGGGACCCATTTATGAATTTTAATCAGGGGACAGTCATAATCAGATATGTATCAGAAATCAAAATTGGTTGACATTCTGGGGGGCCGTATTGGAAGGCAGAAAGATTGTAGCCAGGAGTCTAATTGAGGGGCTGCTGCATTGGTCTGAGAGAGAAATAATGATGTGATACAAGGCAGTGTATGGAGAGTGGGGAGAGGGCTGAACTCAGGTGGTGGAATTATCCAGAGTTTTGACCACTGATATGAACGGGAAGGACACCGAAATCTATTTTAGGTTTCTAGTTTAAATGATAAAGTTTGGGCACCTTTAACTGAGTTTATCAGCCAGGCTCCAGTCAAGGAAAAAGAAATTGCTCCAGGTATTTCAAACAGAGGGAACTTAGAACAGAAAATGTATTTTAAAAGGGATGGAATTGGTGAGACCCCCATATAGGATGGTGAGACAATCACAAACAATAGGAAGCCACTGCTACCCTCAAGGTCAAGGGGTGAGGAGAAGAGGTTGCTTTCAGGAAGCCAGGAACAGGGAGCCCCTGGAGAATCCAGGACTGGAGGAGTGAGTCTGCCCAGGGGGGCTGGATCACAGATATAGGTAGGGTCTGGGAGTTGGAGTTGCAGATGTGGATTGAGGCAGTTTTTCACCTCCTTGAGTTCCCCAGCCCCACCAGTGTTGTCCACGGATCACACCTAGCTGGAAGCAAGGTGACAAGGGCACCTGGGAAATGTGGCTTCTTAGTAGAGACAGGAGGTTGGAGTGGATCTCAGCAATGAGAAATGGCCCTTGGCAGCCATGGGGGTAAGGTGCTGCTGTGGGTGGCTTGGGACAGGAGTTCAGGTTGGAATGCAGATTCAGGAGGCTTCTGGTGGCATTCATCTCCAAGTTGAGATCACTTAGAGAAGGGGCACGTAGCAAAAAGGGAAAGGGGGCGAGGAAAAAATGTGAAAGTACGTCATCAGGGGAGTGGAACTGAGAGGGTGAGTTCAGTAAGGTACTGGAGGAAGTGTGGTCAGAGAGGTTCCAGGAGGACCAGGGTGGAGCAAAGCTGCTACATCCGATGAAGGAACCTTCAAGAAGAATGCCCAGCATCAGTTATCTAGTGCCACATAAAGAGCTATCTCAAGACAGAGTGACTTTGTTTTAGACAGTTTTTTTGCTACCGCAACCAAAAAACCTGATAAGAACAATGTAGAGGGGAAAAGTTTATTTGGGTCTCACAGTTTCAGAGGTCTCAGTTCATAGACAGCCAACTCCGTCGCTCTGGGCCCAAGGTGAGACAGAACATCTTGGTAGAAGGGTGTGGCAGAAGTACACGACTCAGGAAGGAGAGAGAGAGAGGGAGAGGGAGAGAGAGAGAGAGAGAAAGAGACTGAGAGACTTCTCTCAACAAGGACTAAGCGTATACTCCACAGCACCTCCCCCTGTCAGGACCCACCTCCTCCTGAAGCCACACCCTGCCTGCCTATAGTTACCACCTAGTTAATCCCTATCAGGGGATTAACGCACAGATTAGGTTAAAGCCCTCATAGCCCAATCAGTTCACCTCTCAACTTTCTTGCATTGTGTCACACATGAACTTTTGGAGGACACCTCATACTCTAAACCATAGCAGGTGGTCCTGAGGTTTGCTGTGAATCTGCAGTTTGGCCGGGGCTTGCTAGAGGAAGTCATCTGTTTCATGCAGCCCTAGACTTGAAGACCACCTCTTAGGTGGCTTCCTCACGTAACTGCCAAGTTGGGGCTGGTTGGGGTCAGGAGCTGTCAGGGCTAAGGGCTAGGGCCTTCCTTCCTCACCAGGTGGGCCTCTACATGTCTGTTTGGCCTCTCTCACGCTGTGGTGGCTGTGTTCTGAGAGCAAGTGTCCCTGGAGAAAGCTAGGATGTCACAGTTTCATGATGCACCCTGGGAAGTCATACAGGATTACTTCTCTCTTACTGTATTGGTTGAAGCACTTGCAAAGGCTTCCTGAGTTCAGGTATCAGGAAATAGACTCTGCCTCTTAACGGGGGAGTGGCAAAGTTCTAGAAGCATTCAAAAGTGGGAGTGGTGCTGTAGCCATTTTGTAAAATAGAGTTTGCCAGAATTACTCACTGTTGTCAAGTGGGAGATCAATTCAGCAAGGCACCAAAAAAAGGTATTTTTGGTTTTGGCAATTTCTTTTCCATTTTTTCTTTTTTGTGATCTGGGAATTGAACTCAGGGTGCTCTACCACTGAGACACATCCTCAGCATTTTAATTTTTTAAATTTCAAGACAGGATCTCACTAAGTTGCCAAGGCTGGCCTCAAACTTGTGATCCTCCTGCCTCAGTCTCCCCAGTTTCTGGGATTACAGGTGTGGATCGCCATGCCTAGTTGAATTTTCAGATTTAGAGTTGTTAAGAAGAACAGCTCCAGTAGTGAGTTGGGTGAAAGAGAATTGAGACCCAAGGAGGTGGAGACACTTAATGCAGAATAATTTTTTCAACTCTCAGCCAGGGAAGGATGGGAGGGTCAGAGCAGGGCATAGGAGGAAGTGCCTGGGACATGTGAATAGGCTTGTTGCTAATGGGAAAGGAGGGACTGGAGATTCAGCAGAGAGGTGTAGTTGCTAGATCAAACCCAGGAGGAGAGTCAAGAGGTTGGGCACCAAGCTCACAGCAGATAGGCCTCTGTTCTGGGACAGGAGGAGGGCAGCAGGACTGGGTGCAGATGAGTGTGGGGCAGAGGAGGAGGGGGAGTGAGTGGGTAGCAGAGTGTGTACCAGCCTGATAGCCTCTATTTTTTCTCTGAAGTAGGAGGCAAGACCATCTGCTAAGAAGAGAGGGTAGGAGGTGGCACTGGAGGCTCGAGGGGGTGAAGGCTTGGCATAGCTGTTGTGTGCATTGCAAATGGAGCTGCCGGGGTGAGGGACCAGGCTTGCCAAGTGGTGCTGGGCATGGGCCAAGAATCCTGTGGGAGCCATGGCCTGGGAGTGAACTAGGAGTCATGGAGGATCCCTGAGTTTCCTGATCACTCTTGAGCCAGGCAGGAACCTGCCTCTGCCCAGCAATACATCAGGGCCTGCTGGGCTGGGAGGACAGCTGTCACTTTCTCTGCTCATAGCCTGGCTGGCTTCCTAAGTAATGGTGGTTGTATGGTCAGTAACAATAATAGCAGTGATAAAGGTCTGTTGTCTTCCTCCCTGAGATAAGCATGAGATGCTTTTCTTGGGCAGCACGGCCTGGAAATCTGTGTGCAGCGTAGAGAGTGGCTCCTTGGCAGTGGCTGGAGATTGGAGACCCACCTTCATGGGCTGCAGAAGAGCAGCTGGAAAGGAAGCCCAAGGCCACCACTCCATAGGCCAGCAGCAGCAGATGGCACTGCCTTGTCTCTGAGCTTGGACCCTGATGAAAGAAGTCCCACCTGGGTCATCCTTCCCAGCTGTAAAGCCAGGAGGAGTCCAACTGGAAAGCTCAAATTTGCAATAACTATTTTTGTTTTTTGAGTTCAGACCTAAATGGTATCTTGGTTTTTGGGAAAGACAACCCCAGGAGAGTGCTCAGGCATGGAGAAGAATGGTTTCTAGGGGACATTAGGGCCACCTTAGGCTCCAGAATCTTAGAGACTGAGGAGGCAAGGATACTTTTATGCATAGCCTCTGTGCTTCCTTTCTTGCCAATTCCAGGTGTTATGTGTCCTCATGCTTCTCTCCCATATCACCCCTCTCCCCTGCCAACCCTGGATGGACCACTGCCTGGTTTCCAGAGGAAGGTAATCTGATGAAAGTAATTCACACTGGAGAGTGACTGCTAGGCTTAACCTCTTTTTATTTGCCTTTTTAGGAGGTGAACTTGAAAATCCAAACGCATACCTGCTGTAAAAATAAAGTGGATAAAAGTCTGTAGGAGGGAGACTTTCGAAAGTTTGGAGGTTGGGATTTCTGGTTGGTTGTATTAGTTAGTATGGTTTTGGCTGCAAAAAATCAGAAAATCCAACAAAAAATGGTATAGATAATAATGACCCATATTCTCTCCCTTGCGAAGGTGTCTGGAAGTTGGATCAGCTGTTTCAAGGTTGACTAACCCAGCACCTCATTGTGATTTGTAAGGATCCCAGTTCTTTCTTTCATTCTGCCATCTCAGCTTCCTGGCTTGTGCTCTTAAACTAATGCCCAAAACAGTTGCACAACTCCTGGTTATATCCAGATGCCGAGAGGGCCTGTTTTTGTTTTTGTTTTCCTCTTTATATTCCTTATCAAGAAAGAGTTCCCAGTGGAATGAATCTAACGAAACTTTCGTAAGTGAATGCATGGATGTGGCACGGTGAGTCCCAGCATTGGGTGCCACAAAAACTTTTAAAGAAGGGGGTCAGTGGTGAGGTGGCAGGAGATGCTGGGGACTGAATCAGAGTGGTGGATTTTGTGATTATGTCAAGGTGTATCCTGGTATTGTATCATAGCTAAAAAGAAAAAAAAAGAGTCCCCAGTAGAAGTCACTTCATTTCTCATTGGTCAGAAGTATTGCCCATGCCTGAACTGGTCTTGGCAAGAGAGGTGAGACTGCTTTGTTTGACCTAGGCCACTGACAGCTCACCTTCCCAGGTGAAGGCCTGCCTTCCATGAAGGACATATGAAGGACATGCAGAACTGGGGTTCAGTTAACCAGCAAGGTGGGAGAGATCGCTGTTGGGTGGGTGCCCAGGAGCATGTGCCACCCTAGTGTTTTGTGTCTTCTGGGACCTGGGGACTCCTGTTGGGGAAGGGGAATCGTCACTGGGATGGACTGTTGGGTGGTGACAGAGAAATGGAAGCTGATTCTCAGTACACAGTGTGATGAATCTGATGATGCTGGTGACTTTGCACAAAAGAGAAAGGCAAGTCTAGGATGCTTTTCAGCTTTGTCATTATCACCTGATACTGTCCCTTTAGTAGTTGGGGCAACTCTGCTTCTAGATGCACAGCCAGTGACTCTTATTGATTTGAGTGGTTGTCCAGAGCCAGACTAATTGGGCCCAGAGATTGGAACACTGATTCAGCAGGAAGAGGGGCTGATGAGGTGCAGCCCAGCTGTCTGCTGGCGGGCCAGCTCTGCTGCAGTCCTGCTCTGCCCATGGTGGAGGGCAGCTCTGCAGGCCAAGTCTCACTGCTTGAAAGCAAGGTGGGACTCAGACGGCCTGGGAACAGCTGTGAGACCGTAATCTCCAGGTCCCATAGCACCACCCCGTATCACTCCCTGTTGTCTCTCAAGCTTCCAGAATTGATAATGAACACCCCTTGCACTGCCAGTACCTGAGGAGTCTAATTCATGGCCAAGTGCCATGGTCCCCAGGGCACCCTACTGTGTCAGGGCAGAATTCTCTGGTCTGAGCATTTGATGTCATCTGTCCCATCACAAGGGTCTCTAAAAATAAAGACCTGTGACAGTCATGCTTTTGAGCAGCCTATTCAGTGCATGCGGTCTGTCTTCTTGCTTTTCTAAATGTGTCGATTGAACAGTGGGTGGCGAGGTAATGTTTGTGTTGGCACAGAATCCAGCGGCTGATTTAAAAAAAAGTATATATATATATATATAAACTATGTAGAGACATAAGCCATCCCATGGAAACTTCCTGTCACCCTGTAATTCTATTTTCTAAAAAGCATACACTTTAATAACTTATCAGCACAAAGATAAACCCCATGAATGGCAAACTATTTACATCACTCTGAATTGATTTTCGATCCTGTCGAACATCCATTCTTCCCAGTTTGGATCAGTGCGGCATTCTATTTAGTGTGCTGCTTTTCCATAGAACATTACTTCTTTTATAGTATATAATAACTTGATAATAGTAATTGACATTTCAGTTGCATTTTACAATTTGCAAAGCTCTTTCTCTGCCTTATCTTAGCTTCCTGTTGTATTATTCTACATTGTGTATTGCATGAGGCATGGCTACATAAAGAAAGAAGAAGAAAAACCTGGGTCCAGATCCTGTGTTCACAGTTCCAAAATATGTGACTTGAAGAATTGCTTTAACCTCCAGGAACCTGTTTCCTTCTCTGTAAAATGGGCAGGAAAAAAATTTAATTAGAGCATGTGTGTAGAGCGCCTCTCAGAGCACAGGGCCTGGCATATAGTAGAGGTGTGAAATAATGATAATTTCCATTGTTTTTACAATTATAAATAACAATTACTAGTTTTCAAACTTCTATGTGACTGTTTTTCTATTATATTTCTGGCTCACAATTGATTTTTTTTTTCTGCTGCGAGTCAATTACTGTATAGGAAAATAGTTTCATTACTTTACCTTTAAGGAAGTATTAATTATTGAATAGACCTCAATTGATTCGTAAGTTCCAGATTAAGTACAGAATTCTCAATTTTTCTGAAGTTGTGATTCCCCTAAATTCAGAGATAATCCCTTTCTCCACCAAAATCGCAGAAACAAAAATTCACTTCATTTCAGTAGCACAAATATGATCTCATAGAAGACACACCCCTTGAAATATTCATGTGTTCATTTATTTACTTATTCACTCATTCATTCATCTTAGTGCCCAATAAACATCTGCTGAGTGTTGAGGGTGTGTTAGGCCCTGGTGGAAACACTGGCTGTTGGAAGAATTTTATGGAGAAGATACATTTTGAGAGAAAAATCAAAAAGGCACATTGACAACAACACCTGCTTTATTTTAGTCAATTGCATCTGTTGTCAAAAAGAAACCGGGATGAATCCACTTAGGGCAGGCTTCAAGGGGACTGAATGAAAACAGAAGGTGAAATTAAAGTGTTTTATTTTACTTTCCTTAGCCAGGAAAAGTAAAAAAGTAGAGCAGTAGCAGACACACCCTGGGGCCCCGCAACTCTTCACTTGACCCCCTTCCCTACCCAGTGAATGCCAACGGGTTGGATCCCCCAAACTGTGTGCGGTTTATACATTTCCATAGCTGACATCAAGCTTTCAAGTTACATCTTCCTGGAAGGGGGCTGGTGGCCTGCTGTAAATCAAAGAGCCACAGACTTCCATTGAAACAAGCCCCCCCCCCCCAGATCGAACCTGGGGCCTCAAACATGCTAGGCCAGCCCTCTACCACTGAGCTACACCCCCAGCTCCCGGCCCTACAATTTTAAAGGACAGCTGGTCTCCCTTTCTGCTGTTCCACTTTCTGTGGTTTCAATTACCTGTGGACTCAGTTACCCATAGTCAAGTGTAGTCAAAACAGTATAATAAAATATTTTGAGAAAGAGAGACCACATTCACATAATTTTCATTACAGTATATTGTTACATTTTTTCTATTTAATAAGTTATTGTTAATCTCTCAGTGTGTCTAATTTATAAATTATACATCTGTATGTACAGGGAAAAATATAGTATGCATAGGGTTTGATAGTATCAGCAATTTCAGGCAAACTCTGGGGGTCTTGGAATGTATTCTCCTTGGATAAGAGGGGACTGTTGTAACCCACCACCCACAGAATGCTTTTGAGTTATGAGTTAGCTTACTAATTATTAGCAATTACTATTAATCAATAAAATCTATGGCTGCTTTTGTGATTAATGGCATGAAGTGTTAATAATAACCAATGGTATTGGTAATGAGACTAATCATAATTAATTAGTAACAGAAAAATCTTTACCTTTCTTTTTTAAAATAATTTTTATTAAGAAGTTGAATTATTGTACAAACATAAATGCATAAAGTAACAATATGACATGCATATATTCTTAAACCAGAGTTACCCCCACATCTCCCACACCCTGGTCTCTTGATTCTTCTATATTTAACCCCATAAGCCATATACATGCTTAGATTGTGAATTTTACAGAATTAAATGATTATTTGGATTCTCAGGGGGGTAAAGAGTTTGCTACATTGTTGATTGTCTCCCTAGATCCCTCCCTATGCTTCCTCCTCATCCCCCCTACATATCTATGGTTGCCCTAGATTGTGTGTTGTTATGCCTTTGCTGGGTCCAATACATGAGTCTGACTACTTTTTAACCAAGCCTGGGTTTAGCTCCAGCCTTCACAAATGAGTGAAAAAAGTCGACCCTTGACTCTCTGGGTTGGGCTAAGTTTGCTCAGCATGATTTCTTCCATTGCCATCCATTTACCTCTGAAGTCCGCAAAATTGTTGTTTCTAACCGCTGAGTAGAATTCCATTGTGTGTATGTGTACATACACACACACACACACACACACACACACCACAGTTTTTGGATCCATTGCATTAATAATAGCCAAGAGTATTAGTAATGGCTAATCATATAATTAAGTAGTAACAGAAAAATCTTTAAAGTGCCTTTCAATGATGTTTGGATGTTAATGGTAATTTAAATTTCACAAATAGCAATGACCTGTGATGAGTAAGTTTTGCTTGGGCAGAGGCTTCTGCCTGAGATATAGACTGCTCTAGGCTACAGGAAGCTCCTTGCGTCTACCCACATTTAGCCCTAGGTAACTGCCTAGAAGTTAGTAAATAAGGATTGCATTGGGAAGGAACCTCACCATGGCTCCTTGCTTGCCCCTTCTGGGCAAAGCCCTCTGGACTTTAGACCACAGCAGAAATCTGTAGAGCATTGCTTGCTTGAGCTCAAAGCCCAGAGATGGAATTCAGGTGACTTTGTTTTAATCAGCTTTTCCACTGTGAGGACTAAAAGGCCTGATCAGAACAATGTTAGAGGAGGAAAAGTATATTTGGGGGCCCATAGGTTCAGAAGTCTCAGTCCACAGACAGCTGGCTGCATTCCTTGGGGCACAGCGAGGCTTGAGGTGAGGATGAACATCATGGCAGGGGAGAGTGGTGGAGGAAAGCAGCTCAGGGCATTGCAGTCAGGGAGCAGAGAGAGACTCCATGCCAGATGCAAAGTCTATACTCCAAAGGCACGCCCCCAGGGACATACCTCCTCCAGCTGCACCCCACCTGCCTACAGTTGCCACTCAGTCAACCCCTATCAGGGGATTAATTCACTGATAGGGTTAAGCTGTACTCGTCCAGTAATTCCACCTCTAAACCTTCTTGCGTTGTCTCACACATGATCTTCTGGGAGAAACTTCACGTTCAAACCGTAGAAGACTTTAGTGGCCCACATGTCCTTGGCCTTGGGCCTTGGTGAGTCACTTCTTCCTGTCTACCTGCTCTGCCCCAGCTCTGGTGCAGCTGAGGACCAAATGGGGACACCTGACAAGATGTGATGCCTGGTGGCTGTAGAGTCCAGGTGCCTGGGTCTGACGCACGTTGCCCCCGCCTCTCTGTTGCCACCTCTCTCTCCCTTCTTGTTTCGTGTTACACAAACAGAAACAAAACAAACAGAATTGATTGGCATAAGGTCACAGGTCTAATTCATGAGAGACTAGACAAGACCAAAAGCCTAATGTAATTAAAAAAGGGTTTTGTTAGAAACTGACCATAATAACCCTGAGTGATGATTCTTTTAGAATGGTGTCTGGTTCATTGCCTCGGACATGGGGTTTGAAAATAAGGCTGTAAATGCTTTGTAGTTAATGACTTGCTTTGGGTTTGTTTTGTTTCACACATGCCCAATACAGTGTGTATAATATCAGAGACTGGTGCAAAGAGAGGTGTAGTCAAGGCTCTTAGCTGGGGCTCAGGGAGTCCTTCTGAGAAGATTGGAAAGGGAAGGTCTTTTGACACCAACTGGTCCATGGAATTTTTACTTCTTGTTCATTCCCATCTGCTGTAGCTAGCAGTAGAGAAGGGTGTTATCAGAGAACTTGGGCCACAGTCTGTACCAGGAATCACTGGAGTAATTGGCAGGTCCTCTCCAGGCCTGGCCTTGAATGGCAAGAGGAGGGCTTAGGTGAGAGAGCAGGAGGGCGGCCTTCCGTGTTTCCCTTCTGTAATTTTAGGATACCTGTTTCCTGGCATCTCCCTTGCTCACTTGCCACAGAGCCATTATATGGGAACTTGTGAAACTGTCTCAAGATCCAGGGACTTGGCATTGGGGGAGGTCAGAACTAATTCCCTGCCCCTGGAGGGGGCTGTGGTGTGCTCTGTACATCTCCCTGGGCTCTTGTTCTCTGTCCCTGATGTTTAATTAAATGTACATCTGAATGCCAGATAAATCTTCTAAAACACCTGTTTTCATTGCACCACCACCCAAGCCTCCATAGTGGGCCCTAATTGCCAAAAATCCAAGCTTTTTATCTGTGTGGTCAAATCCCTTATCTTTTGTTCCTCTCATCCAGACTGTTTGTTCCTTTATTCCAATTTAATTTTTCATTATGAAATATTTTATATAGGAAATATAAAAAATAATATAGGTTGAATATCCTGTATTTTGGGACCAGAAGTATTTCAGATTTCTTTTTTTTAGATTTTTGGAATATTTGCATATACATAATGAGATAAGTTGGGGCTGGGACCCAAGTCTACACAGGAAATTCACTTATGTTTCATACATACCTTATATACGTAGCCTAAAGGTGATTTTATACAATATTTTTAGTGCACCTGCATTTTGACCGCAACCCATTACATGCGGTCAGGTGTGAAATTTCGGCTGTGGTGTCATATCATTGCTCAGAGTTTCAGATTTTGGAACATTTTTGATTTTGGATTTTTTTGGGGCAGGGATGCTTAACCTGAATTACAGACCAATCAGTTTAAGAAAAAAAGAAAGTTCTAGCTGAAGCACTCTCTCTGCACATTGCAGACGGTGGAGAACTAATCCAGGAGCAACAACAGCACAGTTTGGTGAAGAGCTTAGGGACAAGGGTTTTGGAGTCAGGCAGACTCAAGTGGAATTCTGGGTCTATACTTCCTCGCTGGGCAAATTCAGAGAGATCACACAACCTCTCAGAACCCCATTTTCCTTGCCTGTAGACTGGGGATGTAAGAGTGTCCCCACGTGCCTCCCAGAGTTGTGAAGATTTGGTGGAGCAGCATTTTGGCCAATGCTGGGCATGTGGGGAGCACCCCCCGCAACAAGTGGTCGTTATGGTTACCCCGGCAGCTGTTGGACTGCCGTCATTTTGGAGTTGGTGCAGTCATAGAAGTGGAAGCCATGGGAGCTGTTTCCCCATCCATGCCAGGGGGACCCAGGCAGAGGGTAGGAGATGCATCTCTGTAGGTGACTGATGAGGTGCTTGATGGCTTTCAGGTGCTTGCCCTGGCTGTGAAGCAGTTATTCCCAGAGTTTGAATTCATGTGGCTGGTGGATGAAGCCAAGAAGAACCTGCCTTTGGAGCTGGATTTCCTCAACGAAGGAAGAAACGCTGAGAAAGTGGGCCAACTGCTCAAGCACTTCGACTTCTTAAAGGTCGGAGGAGGGACAGGGCAGTGGGGTGCATGGTGGTCCGGTGGAAGAATGTGGGGGTGAGGCTGGAATGGGTTCCTGCTCTGAATATCCCCCTTATAGAATATGAGTTGAGATACTCTTCCTGAGTTTTCTTTTCTTTTCTTTCTTTCTTTCTTTCTTTCTTTTTTTTTTTAAAGAGTGAGGACAGTGAGAGAGAGAGAGAGAAAGAATCAATTTTTTATTTAGTTTTTCATGTGGGCTTCATTGCTCTGAGACTTCATTGTGTACGTGGTGCTGGGGTCTGAACTTGCATACTTGCGCATGCCAGGCAAGCACCATAACTGCTGAGCCACCGCTCCAACTCCTGCCACCTCTCCAGTCCCCCTGAGTTTTCTTACTGGGGATGAATGATTCATCACTGCAGATACATATTATTTTTTTCTTTCTTTTTTTTATAAGAAAGAGAGGGACAATATGAGAGAGAGAGAGAGAGAGAATAAATCAACTTTATTTTTTCATCTAGACTTTGTTTCTCCAACACTTTGTTGTGTATGTGGTGCTGGGGTTCAAACCTGTGTCCTTGTGCATGCCAGTTAAGCACTATTATCGCTGAGCCACAGCTCCAGCCTCACATTGAAGTTCTTGAAGGCAATTTCCAAAGAAACACCTGGTGCAGTTGCTCACCTGTCAGTCTGTGGAACAGTTGTTTATTGCATAATCTATAATCGCAAGACACTAAACACTATCCAGGTGCCTATGTACAGTGGTCTTTGCCTCCATAAAGCGTGGGGTGATGATGTTGATGGTGATAATAACGGTGATTGCTAACACTACTGTACTCTGGCCTTCTTCCGATCACACGTATATTGCTTTAGCTCATTCAACATACAGCGAGTTCTGCTATAACACAACACGTGTTCCTAGAAATCACTAGGAAAATCGCACAACAGAAGCCACAGGGCTTCTGTGGGGGGAAACGGGCCTGGGGTATAACACTCAAAAGCTTCATCAGTAACAGAAAAGGAAAGAGGATAGGAACTAACAAGGACAGCAGCACAGTTTTGCACATTTTAGGTGACTAAGAAATGCACAAGGCCACAATCCACAGGACACCTTACCTTGAAGTCTGCCTGTGGAAATGGCTTTGGAAGGCTGCTGCTTGCAAGCTGTTGTGAGGTGGTAGAAGGGTCTTCCGACGTGGGACGGGAAGTTCTAACAGCAGATGGGGGTGACTCAGCCACACGCAGTGATATTTGAGGCAGGTGTGCGTTCCGTATATTCCCAGCTGGCACAGGTCAGCTGGACACAGCTTTCTGAGTTCATGGCCTTGCTAGCAGGTGACAGTGAACTTGAGCTAATGCCAGAGGTGTGTTCTGATCAAACCATTCCCTCATGTGTCAACTGCATTGGAATAGATTTGTGTTTCCAAAGTGAGTGTTCCAGCAGAGCTGCCCTGCGTAGTAGGAGACCCTTGATGTGGGAAACCGTATCAGATGGTGCAGCGCCACACTCCTGAGTGCCGTGAGGATTCCGGAGCCAGGCATGGCCCATCAACTGAGGAAAGGCTCTACTGAGGAGTTGGTCCTTGAGGGCTGTCCTGATGTCCCCACAGGACACACGCGTTGGAATGAGCGGGATGCATGCCAGCACCCCTGTTCTTCCCACTCATTCTGTCCTCTGTGGGGCTCGTCTTCATGAACATGGGTATCCCTTTACTGAGATGGTGCAGGGCTAAGACCCTTCTGGTAGTCTACACGGAGGGCTTGACTTTCAACTCTAGAAGCCATCAGCCCATTTCTCCTTACTCAGGAGGCTGGAGGTTGTGGGTGGTGGTTAGAGAGCCCTTAGAAACTGTGTGTGAGGTTCCAGAGCACACAGCCAAATGGCCCTCTCCTGGGGAGGGTGGCAAAGGCTCAACTGTTCTGGGCTAGAGTTCATGTGTTTTTTCAGACATTAGAAGGAATGGAGGTGGTGTTTATTTATACTCCCGTTGCCCAGATTACAGGGGGTGTATCTAACAACCACCTGAAAATCCAAACTCTCAGGTTGTGGGCAAAGACCTGTGGCATCAGTGCAGCATCTGGAGAGGCTGATTTTGTTTTTTTATTTTTTATTATTTTTTTTATTAGAAGAATATAGAAATACAGTTGAGAGAGAAACAGTATCAAAACATTATCAATGGATATAAACTTTGTTATTGAGGGGAAAAACCAGATCATAGATAACCACCTTGGATTTTACCTTTTGTAGTTTCCCCCAGAAGAACTCATGCATTAACTGGATAGATCGTGGAGGAATGACATCGGCTTCTGGGATGGTTCCCCCATCTTCCCAATTTCCAG
>PVKS010044924.1:0-14057 GCA_004027875.1 Aplodontia rufa | reverse complement strand
AAAGGGAAGGGAGAGATAAGGGAGGGTAATTGGGGCTGTCACTCCTGGAGATAATTGCAATATCCAGAATATTTACACATTTTATACACATTTTATATTATTTTGTTAAAATCGTGTAAGGTTTTTCAAAAAATAAGAATAAATAAATAAATAAATAAATAATAGGAAATAAAAAAAAAAAAGAACCTATGGTTGTCCAGGTTATGATTAACCAGGTGACCCACAACTACTCAGTGAATTACATCCAGTGAAAGGGATATAGTTTATGAATTTATTGTTATTCAATAAATTGGGTCATTGTGGAAAGTCACAAATGTGTTTGTTCTACATTAATGGCATAGCTAGCTAATGACAAATATGTATATCATTACTTGTCTATATATGTTGACAAGATATATATATATATGTATATGTGTGTATATTGGTAAGATATATAGAAATAAAATGTCTCTCTCTCAAAAAAAAAAAAAAAAGAAAAGAAAACTCTCATTCTCTGTTCCTTCAGGTATTTTCAAATTGTGACATAGAAATGTAGAGGGTTTCTGAGGTGGTTGCACAGTCATTGCATCCTAAATACACGGTGCTTCTGAAGCAGGATGATGTTAACTTCCAGACCACCGTGACATATTATTAAGCACATGTTTCAAAATAAACGGTAAAAGGGTTGGAACGCTGGTGAGTGGTAACGTGTCAGAGGTGTCAAATTCAAATTCTAATAACCATAGGAAAAGATACCTGATATTCTAGAATCAATCAAATTTCTTTTCATTAGTAGATAATATTTGCTTACCTAATATGAAATGTAAGGAATATCATAATCTTAGTTTCTCACTGACATTTCAGTTTCAGAATTTTCTTTTTTCCCACTTATATAAACTTCCAATTAGTACACAATTAATTGGTGAAAACAAAATCATATTACAGTAAGACAAATAGACATATGACCATAAAATCAACTGTTTAGTACACAGAGATAAGAGGATCACAACTTCAGCCCCAGATTCAGCAATTTTTTTTCTTTTTTTTAGTATATAGAGATACATTGAAGGGGGAAACATCATCAAAACATTAGCAATCAATGGATATAAACTTTGTTATCCAGGGGAAATGCCAAAACATGGATTACCACCTTGGATTTTACTTGTTGCATTTTCCCCCAGAAGAACTCATGCATTAAATGGGTAGCTCGTGGAGGATTAAGATTGGTTTCTGGGATGGTTCCCCCATCTTCCCAATCTCCAGACTCCTATGAGTTTTTCATATATCCTCTCCCCTCCCCAGCCCCCTCCCTACACCTCCAACTATCTTGGAGAGCCGTCCCCCTATTACTCTGAAAGTCATTCAATTTGCAGTTTTGTTAGGTTAGCTGTCAGCCCTACTGCTTCCCCATATATGCTAGCATCAAGAGATGAGAGAAACCATTTGGCCCTTGAGTCTCTGAGAATGGGAGACTTCACTAAGCATAATTCTATCCATCTCCATTCATTTGATTTCAAAAGACATAATATCGTCCTCTCTAATGGCTGAGTAGTATTCCATAGTATATATGTACCAAAGCTTTTGTATCCACTCGTTGTGTGAGGGACATCTGGGTTGGTTCCATAATCTGGCTATAGTAAATTGAGCTGCTATAAACATTAATGAAGCCATATCACTATAATATGCTGATTCTGTCTTTTGGGAAAATTTTCAGGAGTGGGATAGCTGGGTCTTAAGGTGATTCCATCCTTAATTTTGAGGATTCTCCACACAGCTTTCCATAGTGGCTGAACCTGTTTGCAGTCCCACCAGCAGTGTAACAATTGTTCCTCTTTTCCACAGCCCCTCCAGCATCTGCCGTTGTTTGTATTCTTCATCTTTGCCACTCTAACAGGAGTGAGGTGGTATCTCATGGAAGTTTTGATTTGCATTTCCCTTATAAGTAATGAAGTAGAGCATTTTCTCATATATTTGTGGGCTTTCTGGACTTCCACTGGAGAGAAGTTCCTTTTGAGATCTTTAGCTCATTTATCGATCGGATTATTTGCGAGTTTGGACTTTAGTTTCTTTAGTTCCCTGTATATTCTGGATATTAGCCTTCTGTCCAAGGTATAGCAGGCAAATTTTTTCTCCCATTCTGTAGGTTCTCTCTTGATGCTCTTGACTAGATCTTTAGCTGTGCAGAAACTTTTAGTTTAATTGCATCCTATTCATTTATTCTTTATTTTACAGCATGCACCATAGGAGTTTTGTTAAGGAAGAAGCTGCCAACTCCTATAAGCTGTAGTATTGACCCTACTTCCTTTCCTAGTAAATTTAAAGTTGTAGGCTTAATATCCAGGTCTTTGATCCATTTTGGTTTAATTTTTGTGCAGGGCAAAATATAAGGATCCAGCTTCAGTTGTCTACAAAAGGCTGTCCAGTTTGTCCAGCACCATTTGTTGAACAGGCTATTTTTCTTCCACACTATGCTTTTTCCCCCTTTATCAGATATCAAATAGTTAAGGGTATGAGGGTTTGTCTCAGGATCTTCTATTCAGTTCCCCCTGGTCTTCAGTTCTGTTTTGTTACCAATACCATGCTGTTTTTGCTACTACAGCCCTGTAATATAATTTCAGATCAGGGATTTAGATACCCCCTATTTCTTCTTTTCTATAGAGTAGTGTTTTGGCTCAGACTCAGCAATTTTGTGAAGGCCTAAACTACATATCAAGAGATACTCATGCCTGCCAAATTATGGAAACAACTCAGATGTCCCTTATTGGATGAATGAGTCCAAAAACTGTGCTATATATACCATGGAATTTTACACAGCAATTAGAAACTATGATATTGCAGACTTTGAAGGTAAATGGATGGCTATGGATGAAATTATGCTGAGTGAAGTCAGCATAACCCAGAGAACCAATGGCCGAATGTCTTCACTCATCTCTGGAGACAGGAACTAGACCATAGCCATTGAAAAGAAGGTTGATTATCACATGTTAAATCTGGATAAGTTGTAATGTTATACAACCTAATATACTTTTAGAAATGTTTTGAGAAGGGAAGTGGAGGGATAAGGATGGGGAACTGGTGGGGGGCACTCGGGTGTAAATTTAATCTTCAGGGTCTATATTCATATGATATCATTCTGTTAAAAACTTATACAATTGTTCAACAAATAAAATTCTCAATAAAAATATATATCCTTAAAAAAAGGGATACAGGGGCTGGAGAGGTGCCTCTGCAGTTTTGATGCTTGCCTAGCAAGTATGAGGACCCGGGTTCAAACCCCAGGTCCACGTACACAACTAAGTGTTGGGGCAACTAAGGCCATGTGAAAAACTAAAATAAAAAAGTTGTTTCTCTCTTTCTCTGTCTCTCTCACTGTCCCTCCTTTCTCTTAAAAAAAAAGAGATACAATTAAAATGTGAAAAAGCATTAAAATGTGAATATAGAAAGAATTCATAAAGAAAAAACAGCTAAATCATACAACAAAAAAGAGAACTGTCAAAAGCAAGGGAACCTATATCATCTATTCAATTGATATATACTTGTGCTATCATACAGCAAACATCAAATAAAGAAAACGAACAGGAGTAAGAGTAGGTGAATATTAAATAAAATCTCTAGAGGAGAAACTGCAGAGAAACAAGATACTCAGGGCTTCACTCCTAAGGTTCTTCTAAAAAAATTATGCAATGATGATAAAAAATGGAAATGTTGGGCTGGAGCAGTGGCTCAGTGGTTTCGGCACTTGCCTGGCAAGCACGAGGACCCAAGTTCAAACCCCAGCACCATGTACAAAACTGAGTGTTAGAGCAACTAAGGCCATGTGAAAAACTAAATAAATAAAGTTGTTTCTCTCTTTCTCTGTCTCTCTCACTGTCCCTCTCTCTTTAAAAAATGGAAATGTTTTCTCGTTAAAATATTTGAAAGAATAGTTTCAGAACTTCCACTACTATACATAAAACAATAGATAATCATGTGTCACCCATGAGATAAGAGGCTGTGTGCTTCCAATACTCCAAGAATATTCTATTGTCAATAAGAACCCTCAAGATGATTGCCCCACAGCTGGTTGAGAAGTCTTGTTCCTTTATGTAGCTGATGCTCTAAAAATGCACAACAGCCATTTAGTCAAGGATTAGTCTTTTATGCCCAGTCACACATTCACTCTTTTTGTATCTTCACTTCCCTTTGACCCTTTCTCCAATTTCCATTCTGCTCTCAATTTGTACCTTCCTGTCTGCTGCTATGCAGTTGAGTGGTGAAATCTAAGACCACACTCTGACAGCTTGAAAGAAATCCTTTCTTCCTTGCTTACATTGGTCTGAGTGTCCTGAAATCTAGCAACCCTTCCAAGTGAGAGGAATAGGAAATGAGAGAAAATATTGAACTATTCTATAAAATCCTCTTCAGCAGTGACATTGGAAACCCCGTTCATGCCACTGTGAAAAACAGTCTTTCATCAACAGCAAACCTATCCCAAGAAACTTGGTGAGGTCCCTCAGGAAACACCTTGTATATGTGGGCCTGTTAACACACTGATACTGGGCTTCCATCATAAATATTTGTTCATCCTATTTCTGACACCATGATAAAGTACTTAGCACATGACAGTTTGCTGAGCCAGTGTCCTGAAACACATAGGGAAAGTGCCCCAAATTTTGCTCCTTAAATCACATTCAATAGTCAAAAAGTGCTGTTAGGGGAATATCCTGTGAATGGGAAAGGAGGAGTTTTGTGGTTTTTCTCACCTACACATGATGGCATGGGAGCACACCGAGGTCTGTAGGTGTGACTTGCTCAGGCCATTGTAGAGGGAAAAAGCCAAGCTTTATTTTGTGAGGAGAGATTCACAATCACAGAGGCCACCTGTGGACACAGTCTGGGAAATGCTCCCTAATCCCATACATCCCCTTGCCCCTGGGATCCAGCTCTATTACCTGTTGAGGTCATCACTGTCATTCATGCCACATTGGCCAACAGTGAGCATATGCTGCACTTTGGCCAAATTTCCGGCACACACAGCCTTCTGGATCCTGTTCTCAGCTTTGTAGCCTACCTGGCCTCTGGGTGAGTGGAGTCCGCAAGAACTGCCCAACCCAAACCACAGGCAATCCATCCTCAGGCTGCTGCCTGAGTCCCTGATCCTAAGCTGGCACACCAAAACCTTTCCTCTTGACACAGGCCAAGGCTCAGAGGCACCTTCCCACTGGTTTGGACAGAAACCACCCCAGCAATTCAAATCAATCAATTAGAGTAAAGCCAACCTTGTCTCTCCACAGTGCCCCAACAGCACAGCTCTGTGCTTTGGTAGCTCTGAACTCCCCAATAGTGGTTGCCAAGCAACAGGGCCACATTCTGATGCACCTGAATGCTCCTGCTGGGTTCTGATTGGCTGGGGATACAGCATCATCAGCATGTGCATGTGCAAGACCAGCAAGAAACCAACTGCCACTCAGGGTTTCCCTTCCAATGGCGAGCCTCAGCAGCAGTTCGCTGTGTGCCACATACTATCAACACTGACTCACACCACTGTGGAAGCAGCCATGGTATCTGAGGGGTTGTGTTTGTGAAACCTTTCAAGCTCTTTTCCCTCTGGCCCTGGGGTTTGTGGTTGTCTCTGGGCCCTGTGGCACAGGCCTGTCTTCCCAGTCTGTGGGACACTCAGGCTGGAAGCTTGCACCTTCCAGGCCAGAGAGGGCAATTGGACAAAGCACTCCCTCCAGAGAGTGAGGGAGGCAAAGGACAAAAGGAGGTCACTGTGGGGTGGGGTGACCCTGGGATCAGCCTCAGGCCCTGAAAATATACCAGAGAGAACCCTAGCTTGTGTTCTCTGACCACTCTCCAGGTGTTTAAACATAGCTCATTCCTTTATGGCCAGTCTTATATTTCAGCCCTTCCATCTTTTCATATTGTCCCACTCAGTGGAATTCTAGTTGATGGGAAAGATGTGTTCATTTTTCTCTTTAGTTAATTGAGACTGTAGGGAGCTCTATGTTCTTTAATTGTGACATGCTAATACAGCTGTAGATTAAAATAGCAAGCAACAGGGGTAGGACTCTGCACCAACATGTGGCCTTCCATTGGCACAGCCTGTCCTTTTGGCATGAGGTACATATGAGATCTATCCCAAATTATGCAGGGGCATTCCTTGCTCTGAGTGCTGCAGGAACAGTCAGGTCTCTGTTAATAAGTCTGCATTCCCAAATCTTTTGTCTTGGTAAAGTCTTTTGCCTCTCATAAGTACCTTCTCATTCATCTTGTGGAAATTATATAAGTGACCCAAAACATTCCCTTTGAGTCAAGCCTACCAGTTCTTTCCGGAGTGCACTAATAGTGCAGCTCTTTAGTTTGATTAGTCTGAGGTCCTCAACAGTGTTCCACAAAATGACAGGGCCTACATCCAGGGCTTGTGAATGCTTCTGAGAAGTTCTTATTTGCAAGTTCTGATCTCGAGGTGTGAAGAGATCATGTTGGTGTAGATTATTTTATCTCAGTTGTATGGAACATTCCTTTCTTGTCAGAAGACCAATATGAGTTTCACTGTTTCCTGAAACTGTTGAACTTCAGTTGGGTTGTCACAGCCTTGATGGATTTGTCAGGAGGCCTGTCATCCTCAAAGTTATTATGTCATTTATTGCTCTGTCCCTCTTAATGAATTCATCTTGCTGTCTTGTAGTGCTCAGAAGTCACATTCACTGAGTGTGAACTCCCTTTCTCTGCTTGGCATATACAAGATGCACAGTTCCCTAAATCATTCTCTCTCTCCATCTTGTTTCACAGAACTTTGGAACATTTCTGGTACAATGAGTTCTTCCTGTGCTACAACCTCACCCCAACTCCCATGGCACCTGTCTACTCTGCCTGTGCTACTGGGTGATAGATACTTCATGCCTTATCAGCCCCATGCCCACTAAAAGACTTTCCTTTATTAAACTCCTTGAGCTTGAAGGTGTCTCTGTGTGCTGGGGTATTTATGGACACTTTGAGATTGTATTTATAAAATGTTGTCAATTTCCTCTTGTCTGTAGTTGAAGAGGTGTGCATGTCTCCTTCATTTTGAAACATGCTCTGTGAATACGTGGCCTGGATTGCACTGCTGTTTTGGTGTAATTAATTATATTGCTTTGTGTGCTTTATGAGATTTATCTTCTGTTTTCACAAGGCAATCAAGAGGAAATTTAAAAAAAAACATAAAAAGAACACCACTGTATGTGTTATTGTAAGAAAATATATTCATTTTCGAAGTGATTTTATTTACCCTCTTGTCTGAAGGACACTTTCCTAGGACTGGTTCCATGGTTGGGCAAGGTAGAGATGACATAATTCTGATTGGAGAATCTGTGAGAAATAGGAAGTCTGATTGTTTATTTTCAGAATGCAGCCTGAAAAGTCCCATATAGTAGGAAGTCATCTTAAGTCAGGGAACCATTGGGCTAGGAGGAATATCTGTTTAAAACTCCTCAACATGTTTCTCCTGACACTGTAAGCACCACCCATTTCCTGTACCCCAGATTACCTCCTCTGACTTCCCATATTCTGCCTACCTACTTTCTGTACCTGGCTCTATCCAATCTTAACCTCATTATGTAGATAGTACCCCTGAGCTCCTCCAAAGTGAAGGACAAGATTATATCAGACTTGTGATAAATACCCTCAGAATTCCTTTGTTGAGTGTGCATGCTTCAAATCCCCCTCCCTGAAAGCCCACCCTCTCATGGTACCAAAATATCTTAATTGCTTACCCACCTCAAACCATATAATTATTGTTATATTTCTAATAATTTGGCCCCTAGAGTGGGGCTCAATAAGTCACCTGGGGGGATCCTGAGGCTTCCTCTCCCAAGGAAGAACTGTCTTATTGTGGTAGCATTGGGGGTAGAAAGTGGCAGCCAATTCCAAGCCAATGGGACTCAAGGTGGAAGACATGTAGCTATGTATGGAGGGGCCCATGCCAGCCAGGGCTTTGGAAAACATATAATTTACTGCACGAGCCAAAGGTAGGAAAAAAATCTTTTTGTAAAACTGGAGGGATGAAAAAGAGATCCATACTGTCTTGGTAGTCGAAGCATCCTGTTGTGTTTATTTAAATGGGTCTGAGACATGTCTAGGACATGGAGTGAGGATGAAAACTGGCCAGATATTGGAACAGTATCTCAGCATCATTAGCAGGTTGCAACAGACATTCCATAAAGGAAATTAACTAGGTTACTTTTTCATGGACTAAGAAACCCAGAACCACACGGAGGAGAAAAGAGGATGGTGAAATAAAAGTTTTACTCCAGAGAAATAGGATGCCAACAGATGGGGGGATATAAAATTCATCTGGTGTACATATTAAAATTTGGAAAAATAATCACAGAAGAGAGAGTGAGAGACAGAGAGAGAAAGAGAGAGAGAGAGAGAGAGAGAGGCTTGCCCAAGCTGCTGGCTATAGAACCTAAACTTTTGTAGGCTGAAATGCTGTCAAATTCCTTCCTTCTGCTGTATTACTGGAGGAAATCTATCTGCATTTTTCATTTTGCTTTGGGGCAATGCAGGTACTGACCCAAAATAGTGAAATTAAATTCATAAATTTGTCACACTCCCAAGTGCTTTGGGGAACTCCCTAATTCCTGCAATTTTCTTCTTCTCTCCAGTTGGGCATATGGAGGGAAATTTGGAAAGATGGCTTTTTCATTTTTTTGAATTGCAATGTTTTTAGCTCATGGTTTTTATTGTGAGATACATCTTTGATCATATATTTTTCAATAACTTTTTCCCTAACTATAGAAGTTCTTTTTGGCCTCTGCACTTCCTGCTGTCTTTACACAGAGATTGTTTATTCAAAGCTCTAAAATCTTTGTTTCTTCTTGGGGTTTTTTTGTATGTGTGTGCACACCTGCATTGTATGTTGTGTAAATGTGAGTTGTATGTTGTATCCGCATGGTACCAAATTGGCTTAAATGAGAGCTCATAAACTAAATTTAAAAAAATGGATCCAATTGCCTTCAGTTCATGTGACTCACATTTAAAAAGAGGTTCAGCTTACATCGGATAAGCTAACAAGGATAAAGATGTGCTTATAATTACTATCCCACATGATTTTCTAGGTGGTCCATCAATAGAAAGTTCATTTCTATAAATGTTTATAGTGTAACATTCATTTTTCTAGTATTTTTCTTCAAAAGGGGAGAAATGGCTTATATTGTTTCACTGCATTTTTCTGATGTATTGGTTTTACAAAGTTAAACTTTAAAAATGAGTAAGTTAGATTTCACATAGATGGATTTAATCTTCATACATGTTTGCTCAGAGACATTTGATTGCTGCTGATAACTGAGTTCAGGTGTTCTTGGCTTCTTGAATTCTACAGGGCAATACAAATGTGGGCCTAATAAATGTGTTTACAACTTGTTTGAAAATGGGAAAATTTTAAGGTTTTGTGTCTGTGTCTTCACTAAAATGCTGATTAAAATTTTAACAGGTGTGATTCATCATACAAGGAGGGAAAATTTTCAGTTGTGTTTCAATTAAAGTACTGTAAAGAGCATACAATATTTGACTGTAAGAGGGGCAATTCTAAAAATTCAGAAATTTTTAAAGGATTGTTTCAAAATATAAATTTAAGAAAGAGTCAAAAAGAAAACGGAGAAGTATAAGAAAGTTATACTTATGGAAAAACCTTGATATGAAGATCAGAATGAAAAAAATGTTTCTGGATGCAAAGATATTTTGTATGGTAAAGTTAGCAAGCTATAGAATGTCTGAGTAAGTTACAGTTTGTGGAAGGTAAATCTAAAAAGTATATGTGCCTGTCTGGAGCAGTGACCAGGTGGCCTCAGCACTTGCCTGGCATATGCAAGTATGGGGGTTTGAACCACAGCACCTCCTACACAATGAAATGTCAGAGCAATGAGGGCTATATGAAAAACTAGATAAAACTGATTCTTTCTTGCTCTCTTTCACTTTATCTCTCTCTCTCTCTCTCTCTTTTAAAATAATCTACTTAAAATAGTCTATGTTTGATTAAGTAAAATATACTTGGCAAAATCTTATAAAGTTTAAGATTCCTCCCAAGGTCAAATATTAAAGCACTGCTATAGCAAGAGTTTCTTAAGACATTGATGTGCTTTCATCTATGAAAAGATAGATGATAGGCTTATTTAAGAAAACTAAATTTTATATAAATTGAAGCTTGTATCTATGCTGGAGAGCCACATTGTCATATTAAGGCCTGATTTATATTTGTTTGACTTATCTACATGAATATTTCACTGTATATAAATAAGATGTATTTAAATATCAGATAATGACTATTTCTGATCATCTACAGAAATTTAAAGTCATCTTTTGATTCTTGTCAGCATTAGACCTGTATTTGTAATTACACCATATTATGTGTTCTAAAAGTCTTCAAATGTTAAATTTAATTAATATAAGTACATTAATGCAATTATTATGGTATCACTGCCTTTGGTTTTGTATTACATTACTCATGTCTTCTATGCATAAAAATCTTTTAAATATAAAACTTAGGGAAACACTTTACCAATCTGGTGTTTCGACATGAAAGTTGTCTGCAAGGTAATCTCTTTCAGACTTATAGAGATAACAAATTTTAGGGAGATTGAACTATATCATTTAATATTTTGTAATTGGAGAAAAATAAGTTGTCATTAATGTAATGTATCAACTTTGCTTTTCTTTGCACTAGTATGAAAATTTAAAGTCATATTTGAAGGACAGTAGGGATAATTAATTTGATAAAGTATTGACAATGTAAAATATGAAGGAGAAAATTATAATTTCTCTTAGCCTTTGACTCATGTTACTGATTTGGGATTATAAAAATGTATTTCTTTTCCTTTTAGGAAGAGAGAGAGAGAGAGAGAATATCAATGTTTTATTGAGTTTTTCACATGGCTTTCATTGCTCTGACACTTAGCTGTGTATGTGGGTACTGGTCTTTGAATCTGTGTACTCATGCATGCCAGGAAAGTGCTGTAAATGCCAAGTCACTGCTCTAGCCCCAAAATTGCATTTCTTGGCTCATAACTATTATGCAAACTGAACATTGTTTTATTGTTGTCTGTTTTCATTTTGTTTTTCTTGTAAAACATTTTAACTGTTATCTGAATGCTTTGCAGAAGTATACCCTCTACAACAACCTCAGTTCACTTTGGAAAGCAAGCCATCACAGGATGTGAGGCTGACTTCCAGTACTAATACTGATCCCAATTAAATCAAAAGGCATAAGTAACTATAAATTTTAGGCATAAGTAACTATCTATATTATAGACATTAGAGTTAAATTCCAGTATTCCTACTACAAGACTGATGAATCTTGCCTGCTAGATATCTAATACCAATGCCAAGAGACCAAAGGTAAGGAAATTAAAAGGTTAAGGGAAAGTAAATATTTTGGCCTTTGGTCTGTTTAGTCAGCTAAAACTTTGGGGACAAAGAAACTTCTCTACAGGCTTGACAACTCTTCCTGACATGACCTCCTGCTCAGGGAGATCAAATGACCCTAAAGAACAGTCACCTAATCTACATGCTGCTAAAGGAAGAAATTCATTGTACTGTGATATGTCTCTGACACTTCCAAATGAAGACACATATGGTCAAAAAGAGCCTAAACTATCCAGGCATATGCCAGTAACAGATAACTAAAGGGTTTCTCCTAAGTTCTCAGGAATGACTCACTGAAGAATCTTGGCTGACTCTTTGATAATAGATTAGAATAAGGTCAATTTTGACTGACTTGGTCTTAAACATCAGGCAAGAGTGTTATAACTAATGTATAGCCATACTTTAAGTGACTACAGTTATTTTTGATATAATTTAAGAAGTATACCTGTGTCAGCCATACAAGAGGTAATTAAATCTGAAGCTACAGAGAAAAATTTCCTAGAGATGAGGAACTAATCACAAGTATGTCCTCAATCACTTTGAGATCTATCTGTATGTACCTTTCTCATTTTGATCAGATTAAAATGAACTGCTACTGAGGCTCCCCCTTCAGAATTTGCAATGAATAACTTCCAGTCTGGAGATGTGATATTAAATGAGATCTGAAAAGCAGTGAAGATTCAACTGAGCAGAAAAGGACTTCACCAATTATTGTGAACAACAGAATGTGTATCCAAACTGCTGAAAAGAGGATAACTCATTACCATGGCTGGTTTCACCTAAAAAAGTTAACATATCAGGGCTGGAGTGGAGGCTCAGCAGTTATGGTGCTTGCCTTGAATGCATGAGTACATGGTTTCAAACCCCAGCACCATGTACACAATGAAGTGTCCGAGCACTGAAAGTTCAGGAAAAACTAAATAAAATTGATTCTCTCTCTCTCACTTTCAAAAAAGTTAATATATCTACGGTAGATGGCAATATAATGAAAATGGTAGTAAACATATAAAAAGGGAAGATTTGTGACAAATAGTAAGTCTGATGATCCTTTTTCAGAATTCAGCCTTAATCATCCCATATAAAAAGAAGCCATCTTAAGTCAGAGAACCATGAGGCTAGGAGAAAGCCATGTTAAAACTCCTCAACAGGGGAGAAAGAAGATGGCGGTTATCCCAGGGACACTGACCCCATGAAGCTCCTGAGAGTCAGCACAGGCTACTCGTCGGCTCGGGGATTTCCAAGGTAGGACAATTTTCCCTGAATGGGCAGGAATTGCCTCCTGCTAGTTCTTTGACCCCAAAGGAAAAGTGAAGAGCATTAACCCAAAAAGAAAAAAAATCAACAAAAAAAAATGAGGAAGCGGCTGCCAAAGGAGGGCCACCCCCACACCTGGTGGGAGCGGAACTTCCTCAGGGGGGAACAAGCTACCCCTGGTCAGATCCCCTAATCTGGCCTCCAACTCCCTAATTGGATCGCTCTTCATATATATGAACTCGATTTTAAGTCCAGATATATTTCTGCTCAGTAGCCAATTTACACCACGTCCTGCGAGCTGCGAGGCACCTGCAGCAGCAGTGCGCGCTTGCCGGGGGGCGGGGCGTTCTGCCCACGGAAACACACGGTGACGACATTTATGCACCGGCACACTGTGAACTCTCGGTTTTGACTGTTCTCCATATATATGAACTCAAATTTAAGCCCAGATATATTTTTACAGCTCATTAGCTAATTTACGCCGCGTCCTGCGAGCTGTGGCAGCTGCGGAAGCAGCGCAGGCTTGTTGGGGGGCGGGGCGAAACACACTGTCAGCCTCTCCGCAACTCGCCGCACCGCACCAGACAAAGGCTTGCAACCTGAAACGGAGGAAGGGTCTGAATTTCATGACCAAGCACCACTGAGAACTGAATGCTCATTGCTTTGCCTAGTCTTGCAGAAAGCGCTGGGCAGAGATTGCTATCAATCTAGTCAGCGGCCCGTCGCCATTGTGACGTGTCCTTGTGGGCGGGGCAAGTCTTCCACCCCTAGCCCTGGAGTGTAACCGGCCGCAAGAAGCTTGGAATATATGGGGCAGCCTGGGTTTCAATTAAGCCTCTTAGCTCCTCACATAACCAAGGCTGTGGAGTCCTGGGCACCTCAAGCTGGTCCCCTTCTAGTGCTTGTAACAGAGAATCACAAAACTCTAGAAAGATCTGGACCTTTCCCTGAGGTCCTTAGCCAACAGCAATAAACAGCTCCTGAGCCCTCTGGGGATCACATGACACACAGAGTGGGCCATCATTAATCCTGAGGAAGCGAGACTCAGGCTAGCCACTCTGCTTGGATCAATCAGAGTCCCATGGCCTCTGTAAAAGGAGCAACTCAGCTACCTACAATTTCTGAGCCCCAGACCCAGGAAATATCTGGAGTGTAGATTGTCTGGAAACAACCAACTCAGGCCTCTCCCCAGGGGGAGTCAAATACCCCTTTACTACAGAAAATTTCAGAGGAGATCCTCTAAGAAAATTGAGGCCACCGGTCTCAACCAATTCGCTTCTCCCCAAACAAGCTCAACTCCGATAAATTCCCAGCCTGATCCCGGGTTTCATTACACCACCAAATGATACATACCTCTGGATCTAAGGGTCAGAAATTCTCGGAACTGTAACAGCTAGTATTGCATTTTTATTGGAGGTGTTTATTTTTTGTTTTTTTTT
>PVKS010044923.1:0-14067 GCA_004027875.1 Aplodontia rufa | reverse complement strand
AACCTATTAAATTTTCCATGTAATTCCTTCTATCAATTTTAAGCCTAAAAAATTTTTATGCATATAAATAACAGCTATTTATGTTCATATTATTCTAAAAGTTTGATAGATTTAAATTCACTGTTCAGGACATCTAAACTAAATTCATTAAATTTTCTAACCAATTTTTCTTAATGCCTTATTGAAAAATTGTATATATGATATATTTTCATGATGCATGCTTAATTTAAATATATTTTAGAGGGGCTGGAGCGGTGGCTCAGCGGTTTCAACGCTTGCCTGGCAAGCACGAGGACCCGGGTTCAAACCCCAGCACCGCGTATACAACTAAGTGTTGGAGCAACTAAGGCCATGTGAAAAACTAAATAAAGTTGTTTCTCTCTTTCTCTGTCTCTCACTGTCCCTCTCTCTTTAAAAAGAAATAATAATAAATAAATATGTCTTAGAGGTTGTTTCTGGCCTAACCTTCTCTATTAATCATTCTGTCTATTTTTACATCAAAAATATGCTTTCAAAAAACTATAATATATCCTAACATACTGTAATTTTTTTAAAGAGAGAGAGGGACAGTGAGAGAGAAAGAATCAATTTTTATTTAGTTTTTCATTTGGCTCTCATTGCTCCAACACTTTGTTGTGTACATGGTACTGGGGTTCGAACTCATATCCTTGCTCATGCGAGGCAAGTGCCACAACCCCTGAGCCACCACTAGGACCCAACATATTGTAATTATTTTAAGTAACTATACATGATTCCTTTTTAAACTCCCTTGTGTCTCTTACCAGTTTATTCTTCCATATAAAATGCAAAAAAGTGTCCCACTCAAACATATTAGTGTATTTAATTAGAACAGAATTAAATATGTATGAAATTTGAAACAAAATTGGTGTACTTTCTACCAATGTATAGTCTTCCCAAGTAAAGATTTAATTTTATTTCATCAAATAAAAGAAAGATTATATAATCAACTTCATATACTTCCCACACAACTTTCTATATTTTCTTATACGTATATATATATGTATGTACACATATATATGTGTGTGTATATATATACAACCACCTGTTGTGTGTGTGTTTGTTACTGGAGATTGAACTCAGGAGTTCTCTACCACTGAGCTACTGAGCTACTTTCCCAGCTCTTTTATTTTTTACATTAAAACAGATTGCCGGGTTTGGTCTCAAACTTGTGATCCTCCTTGCTTCAGCCTCTCAAGCAGCTGGAATTATAGATGTGTACCACCAAGCCCAGCAATATTTTTTATCATGAAGGGAAACTCTGTATTAAGATTTTGTATATTGGGGCTGGAGCGGTGGCTCAGCGGTTTCGGCGCTTGCCTGCCAAGCACGAGGACCCGGGTTCAAACCCCAGCACCACGTACACAACTGATTGTTGGAGCAACTAAGGCCATGTGAAAAACTGAATAAAATTGTTTCTCTCTTTCTCTGTGTCTCTCACTATTCCTCTCTCTTTAAAAAAAAAAAAGATTTTGTATAAATAAGTATTGTTAGTACTATGGTTTGGATCTGGAATGTCCACCAAGGTCAGCTGTGTTTTGGCAAGGATCACGAAGGCTCTGACCTCATCAGTGGACTAATCCACTGATAGCTGAATGGACTCCTGGGAGGCAGGACCTAACTAGAACAAACAAGTCATTGGAGGAATAGCCTTGTGGGCTACATGTTCCTAGACCCTCCCTCTCACCCCCTTGATCCCTCTGCTTCTTGGCTGAACTAAGTGACTTTCTTCCACTACTCCTTTCCACCATGATGTTCTGCTTCACCCAGTCCATTGGAACCAACTGACCGTGACTCAAAACCATGAGCCAGAACAAACCTTTCCACCTTTAATTTGTTCTTTTCAAGTGTTTTGGTCACAGCAAGAAAAAGCTGACCAATACAGTATAAAGGAAAAGTTTTATTTTAATGTATTTATTGATATCTATCCTTCTCTAAACACTAATTCATTCTAATCACTTATTTGACCTTTTAGAATACAAGATTTGTATGTAAACCTTGTATACAACTAGATTTGTATGCAAAATGTTTTATATAAACATATATATACATATCAAATAACTATGCCATTTCCAGTAGTACAATTTCTGATTTTTTTTTCATGTGCGTTTTTTTTTTTTTAAAGAGAGAGAGGGACAGTGAGACAGAAAGAGAGTCACTTTTGTTTGGTTTTTCCTGAGCATTTTGTCACTCCAACAGTTTGTGGTATATGTGGTGCTGAGGTTCGAACCTGCATCCTCACGCATGCCAGGCCAGCCCCGTAACCACTGAGCTACCACTCCAGCCCCTCTGATTCTTCTTTTAATCCCACAATTTACCATTGTGTCAAAAACAAATGATTATATCAGTTGTGTAAGGAATTTCTTGATGTTGCTAGTTTAAAAAAAATTATAGCCCAAAAGTTACAACAGATAGAATAAGGTTTAAAGTAGAGGTAAATATTTGATTATGAGAATGATTTTCAGAAGCTTTTCCTTTTGTGGGTAGATAGGGATGTCCAGGATAATGTCTCAAGGTAACGAGAATAAAAGATTAATTAAAGGACACCTATGGTTATGGTTTGGATCTGGAATGTTCCCCAAAGGCTCACGTGTTGAAAATTTTATCCCCAATGCCAGCAATATTCAGAGGTGGGGCTTTGGGAAGTGATTAAATCATAAGGGCTCTGACGTGTGCATTAATCCATTGTTACAGGGAGTGGAAACTGCACTGGGTAGGGCATGGTTGGAGGAAGGAGGTCAGTGGGGGTGGTTTGTCCTTGGGGACTATACCTTCCCCCTCGCCCGTCTCCATCTCCCCCCTCCTTTTTTTGTTCCTGGTTGCCAGGAGCTGAGCAGCCTTCCTCCCTCACACTTTTCTGTCATGATGCTCTGCCTTACCTCCCGCCAAAAGCAATGGAGCCAACTGACCAAGGACTCAATCCCCGGAATTTGTGAGCCAAAATAAATCTTTCCTACGCTGTTGTTTTTCTCAGCTAATTATCAGTGTAACAAAAAGCTTACTGATACAACTATAAAGAACAATTGTTGCAAAGTAATCACCCTACCCTACATAACATAACAGCACATTAAAACTTTTGTTATCAGAGCAATGTAAAGAAACCAGTCCACAAACTGTCTTTGAAACTACAAATATTGCTAGAAGTAACACACACAACCAAAGTGGGGAGGGTGGGAATAAGAACTGCATGTGGAAAGCATTGGATCTCCCCTGAAGAAGAGGAATCTAAAGGAGTGAAAAGACAGCAACAGCTGTCATACTTCCATTAAGAGACCATTTCCCGGGGCTGGAGTGGTGGCTCAGCGGTTTCGGCGCTTGCCTGGCGAGCACGAGGACCCGGGTTCAAACCCCAGCACCACGTACACAACTGAGTGTTGGAGCAACTAAGGCCATGTGAAAGCTAAATAAAGTTGTTTCTCTCTTTCTGTGTCTCTCTCACTGTCCCTCTCTCTTTAAAAAAAAAAAAAAAAAAAAAAAAAAGACCATTTCCCTCAGGCTAGCATTCTACTGGTTATGACTTCCTAACCTATCACCTCCTCCTCCTTTTCCACTCTTTCCTTTCAAGATCTACTCCAAAGAGCTGGGCTCCGGACTCAGTTCTTCTGCAAGGTACAGCTTCAAGGTGCCACTTAGTCCCTGGGCCTCAATTTCCTAAGAATTAAAGATTTGGACAAAATGATGGAGTCAGTTCTATAATTTGTAAGTGTCAAGGTTTATCGGTGACTTTAAGGGGGAAAGGTGAAATGTTCTACCAACTGTACTGATTTTGCTTGAAGGCAAAATGTCTTACTTTTAATACTTTCTCTATAAGTTAATTAAAAATACTTGTTATCAACACTTAAAAATTGGGAAATTGTCAATAACAAATGACTCCTGCCTTCTTTTAAAATCTGCTGTCCAGGCACAGTGGCCAACACAAGAGGGCAGGAAGGACAGCCTCAGCAATTTAGACTCTGCCTAAAAATTTAAAAAAACAAAAAAGAAAAAGTATTGGGTGTGTAACTAAGTGGTAGAACACCCCTGGAATGGATTCTCAGTACAAAAGAAAGAAAAAAGTGGCCACATGGTCTGGGTTCTACGGCAGTATCTGTTTGCCAGCAGCACCTATTTATTCTCACAGTGCAGAGCCTGTCGGATATGCCCTAGCCCTCATGCCCACCTCACCTTCATTTGCATTGTCTACCTGGCTCAACTCCTGTAGGCATTTGAATTTGAGCCTCTCCTATGAATATAAGAATCAAAATGTTGGGCTGTACCAGTGAGTCAGTTATTTGGAGCACTTGCCTGGCATGCGTGAGGACCCGGGTTCTAACCCCAGCCCCATGTACACAACTAAGTGTCAGAGATAAAAAGGCCAGATAAACAAATAAAGTTGATTATATCTCAAAAAAATACTTAAGTGTAATACAAAGCAAAAAAATGGAATATCCTGAAATTTGATTTTTAACTATAACATATTGATTTTTTATTTTTATATCATAAGATTTATGAGACCAAGTAAATTGTACATGCCTGGGTTTTTGTTTTTCAAGTCTGGTTGTGTGGCAGATGGAACACACATATTTGCGTTTTCTCTCTTGCCAAGTCCCACTAAAAGAATCATAAATAGGAATTTTTTTTTTAAAGAAAGCATAAACTTGCAAGGACAAAGCGACTTGGAAAAAAAGCAATGATGCAAGTTAGGTGGATTTGAGGAAAGAAAAGGGCAGAACACAGACTTTAAGACAGTGAAATTACTCTGTGTGATACTGTAACAGTGAATATGGGTCATTATACATTTATACAAACTCATGGAGTGTACCATACCAAGAATGAACACTAATTTAACTACAGATTTTGGGTGATAATGATGTATCAATGTAAGTTCATCAATTATAACAAATGTACCCCCTTGGTGGGGGATATACATAATGGGAAAGACCATACATGGTGTGGGCAGGGCCTATGCAGGGAAATCTCTGTACCTTCTATTCAATTGTTGCTATGAACCTAAAACCACTCTAAGAAATAAATTCTATTTTTTTAAAATGGCAACAACATTTTAGGAGATACAAAGCAAATGGATGAATGATATTTCCTTTGCAAGGTTGGAAAAAAACTGAATCTTGAGTCATCAAAGAAAAAAACTAAGCATACATAAACCTAACTTACAAACCAGAATTTTCAAAAGTCTCAAAAATCAGCAGCTCCAGATAAATTCTTGTATTGGAAGTAAAGATACATTGGAAATGGAAAAAGTTCCAAAATGTGATTGGAAAGCCCCAAACAAGTGCCAAGCTATTTTGCTATGCTTAGTCACTGCCATTCCTTCCCCCCCAGAGAAAAGTAAAGCAGATGAACCCTGGACTAAGACTCCATGTACAGTGAAGGCAGAGCTACCACACTGAAGGAGATTTGAAGGTAAGACTGAACAATGAAACCCGAGACCTCTACCTTGACTAAGCTTCCAGGAGTCTGAAGATCTGAATCATTTGACCAACAATCTGAACAAACATCATTAAAGATAGTGATTAATACCGAAACCTCTGGGACAGTATGAAGGCATTCTTAAGAGGTAAATTTATAGCACTGAGTGCATACATCCAAAATCTAGAAAGAGACCAGATAAATACCCTTATGCTTCAACTCAAGCAACTACAAAAAGAGAAACAGTCCAACCCCAAAACTAACAGAAGCCTGGAAGTTACCAAAATCAGAGGTGATATCAATAAAATTGAGAACAAAAAAACAATACAAACTGTTAACAAAACTTAGGTTCTTTGAAAAAATAAACAAGATCGACAGACCCCTTGCCAACCTCACCAAAAGGAAGAACGAAAGAAAGCAAATCAACAAAATCAAAGATGAAAATGGGGATATCACCACAGACTCATCCAAGATACAGAAGATTATCAGAACCTATTTTGAAAATTTATACTCTGCCAAGTTTGATAACCTGGAGGACATGGACAGGTTCTTGGACATATATGACATCCCCTCTTTAACACAGGAGGACACTGAAAACCTCAACCAACCAATCACGGATAGCAAAATTGAAGCAGCAATCAAAGCTCTCCAAAAAAAGAAAAGCTCAGGTCCGGATGGATATATGGCAGAATTCTACCAAGCCTTCACAGAAGAACTAACTCCGATCCTCTACAAGCTCTTCCAGGAAATTGATAGAGAGGGAACACTCCCAGACACTTTTTATGAAGCAAATATTACACTGATTCCAAAACCAACAAAGAGTTGTCAAGAAGAGAAAACTACAGATCAATTTCCCTGATGAACATTGATGCAAAATCCTTAATAAAATTTTAGCTAATCGGATACAAAAGCACATTAAAAAGATAATTCATCATGATCAAGTGGGCTTCATTCCAGGAAAACAAGGCTGATTCAACATACGCATATCAATAAATGTAATTCACCACATAAACAGAATTAAAAACAAAAATCACATAATCATCTGAATTGACGCAGAGAAGGCATTTGATAAAATTCAACACCACTTTATGCTCAAACCTTTGGAAAAGATAGGGATCAAGGGAAGATACTTTAACTATGTCAGAACCATTTATGACAGACCCATAGCCAACATTATCCTCAATGGAGAAAAACTGAAAGCATTTCCACTGAATTCAGGAACAAGACAAGGCTGTCCGCTTTCCCCACTCTTGTTCAATATAGTCCTTGAAACCCTTGCCAGAGCTATCAGGCAAGACAAGAAAATCAAAGGTATTTGTATAGGAAAAGAGGAAGTTAAGTTATCTCTATTCGATGATGACATGATTCTATACCTAGAAGACCCAATAATATTGGCCAGAAAATTCCTAGAGCTTATAGGCGATTTTAGCAAAGTAGCTGGCTACAAGATCAACTCCAGTAAGTCACTAGCATTCCTTTACTCCAGCAACAAATCCGCAGAAGTAGAAATCAGGAAATCTCTCCCATTCACCACCTCCTCCAAAAAAATGAAATACTTGGGCATTAATCTTACAAAGGATATTAAGGACCTCTACAAAGAAAACTATCAAACACTAAAAAAAGAAATTACAGAAGACCTGAGTAGATAGAAAAACATTCCATGCTCATGGTTAAACAGAATCAATATAATAAAAATGGCCATTCGACCCAAAGCCCTGTACAGATTCAATGCAATCCCCATCAAGATACCAATGGCATTCTTCACAGATATAGAAAAAGCAATTCTCAAGTTCATATGGAATAACATGAGACCCAGATTAGACAAAATATTACACTACAGGAAGGAAGAAGTGGGGGGTATCTCAATCCCTGACCTAAAATTGTACTACAGAGCTATAGTAGCAAAAAGAGCATGGTATTGGTATCAAAACAGAACCAAAGACCAGTGGAACTGAACAGAAGACCTTGAGACAAACCCCCATATCTCTAACTATTTGATCTTTGATAAAGGGGGCAAAAGTATAGTGTGGAAGAAAGATAGCCTCTTCAACATATGGTGTTGGACAAACTGGACAGCCATATGTAGACAACTGAAGCTGGATCCTTATCTTTCACCCTGCACAAAAATTAAATCAAAATGGATCAAAGATCTAGATATTAAGCCAACAACTTTAAACTTCCTAGAAAAAGAAGTAGGGTCAACACTACATGACATAGGAGTCAGCAGTGTCTTCCTCAACAAAACTCCCATGGCTCAAGCAGTAAAGTCAAGAATAAATGAATGGGATGCAATTAAACTAAAAAGTTTTTGCACAGCTAAAGATCTAGTCAAGAGCATCAACAGAGAACCTACAGAATGGGAGAAAACCTTTTCCTGCTACACCTCGGACAGAGGGCTAATATCCAGAATATACAAAGAACTAAAGAAACTAAACACCAAAATCAGAAATAATCCAATCAATAAATGGGCTACGGATCTTAAAAGAAATTTCTCACCACTGGAAGTCCAGAAAGCCCATAAATATATGAGAAAATGCTCTACATCGTTAGCTATAAGGGAAATGCAAATCAAAACTTCAGTGAGATACCACCTCACTCCTGTTAGAGTGGCAAAAATGAAAAATTCGAACAACAGATGCTGGAGGGGCTGTGGAAAAAGAGGAACACTGTCACACTGCTGATGGGACTGCAAACTGGTTCAGCCACTATGGAAAGCAGTGTGGAGAATCCTCAAAAAATTAAGGATGGAACCACCTTACGACCCAGCTATCCCACTCCTGGGTATTTTCTCAAAAGAGTTAGAATCAGCATATTATAGTGATGTAGCTTCATCAATGTTTATAGCAGCTCAATTTACTATAGCTAGATTATGGAACCAACCAACCAAGATGCCCCTCACTCAACGAGTGGATACAAAAACTTTGGTATATATACTCAATGGAATACTACTTGGCCATTAAAAAAGACAGTATTATGGCTTTTGAGACCAAATGGATGGAGATGGAAAGGATTATGCTAAGTGAAGTATCCCAATCTCAGAGACTCAAGGACTGAATGGTTTCTCTCATCTGTGGAAGCTAGAATACATGGGGAAGCACTATGTTAGATGGCAAAGCTAACCATAACTTCAAATTGTATGATTCTCAATGCAACAGGGAGATGACTCCCTAGGATACTTGGAGGCGTAGGCTGGGTGACAGTGTGGGGGAGGGCTTAGGAAAATCACCTAGGAGACTGGAGGAACCAAATATAGGGGAATCATCTCAGAAAGTGATGTCTGACCTCCATGAGATATTCATTTAACTCAGCAGTTCTTCTGGGGGAAATAGCAACATGGGAAACCCAAGCTGGGCATCCATGACATGGCATTAGCCCTAAATAGCTAAGTATATATTAATTTGTTCTGGAATATTCTATGTTTCCCCCTCAATTGTAACTCTATATCATCTAATAAATAATAAAAAAAGATAGTGATTATTTTGTATATCCCAAAGAATTGTGAAGTCCATTTGGAACAATAAGAAATCCAGAATAGTCAAAACATTACGAAGCAAGAAAGACAAAACAGGTGGTTTCACAACACCAGATCTAAAACTATACTATACAGACATAGTAACAAGAGCATGGTACTGATCTCTAAATATGAATAAAGCCCAATGGAATAGAAGACTCAGAGACTAACCCACACAACTTTAAGCATTTCATCTTTGACAAAGGAGGTCAAAATATAATGTGGAGAAGAGACAGCCAATTCAAAAAATGGTGCTAGTCAAACTAGATAGCCATGTGCAGAAAGTTGAAATTAGATTCTTATCACCCACCTCGAACAAAAATCAAATCAAATGGATCAAGAAACTAGGAATTAAACCTGCCACCATACAAAACCTAGAACTTAAATTAGGACCAACACTCCAGCATATGGAAGTTGTCAACAACTTCCTCAACAAGATTCCAAAAGCAAAAGAATTAAAGTCAAGAATGAATGAATGAGGACTGGAGTGGTGGCTCAGCAGTTATATTTGCCTGGCATGCACAAGGACATGGGTTCAAACCCCAGTATCACCTACACAACAAAGTGTCAGAGCAATGAAAGCCATGTGAAAAACTAAATAAAACTGATTCTCTCTTTCTCTATCTCTCTCACATCCCTCTCTCTTTAAAAAAAATTAATATGTGGGATGCCACTATACCAAAATGCTTTTGCTTAGCCAAGGGAGTATTCAAAACTATCAAGAAAGAACCCACAGAATGGGAGATAATCATAGCCTGTGATTTGTCTGACAGGAGACTAATATCCAAAAGTTACAAAGAACTCAAAAAACTGGATATCAAAAACATAAGCAATTCAATCAGTAAATGGGTCTAGAGAGTTAAACAGAAATTGCTAAACAGAGTAAATCCACCAAGCCAGTAAATACATGAGAAAATGTTCTAAACCACTCGTAATCAGAAAAATCCAGATCCAAACTACAATAAAATTTCACCTCACTCCAGACTGGCAAAGATAAAGAATGCAAACAGTAACAAATGCTGGAGGGGTTGTGGGGAGATAGGAACACAGGCACACTGTTGATGGAACAGTACACCGGTACAGCCACTTTGGAAAGCAGTGTGAAAATTCCTCTAAAAATTAAGGTTGGATCCACCATATGACCTAGCTATCCCTCTTCTGGGTATTTTCCCAAAGGAGTTGGAATCAGCACAGTACAGTGGTACAGCCAAATCCATGTTCAAAGCAGCTCAATTTATAATAGCTAAATTATAGAATCAACTTTGATGCCCCTCACTAGACAAATGGATACAAAATCTCTGGTATACATATACAATGGAGTTCTACTCAGCTATTAGAAACAATAGTGTAGCCTTTGAAGGTAAATGGATGGTAATGGAAGAAATCATGCCAAGTGAAGTTAACCAAACCCAGAGAGTTAAGGGTCAAATGTTTCCCCTCATTTGTGGAGGCTAGAGTTAAACCCAGGCTTGGGTGAAAAGATGGTCAAACTCAAGTATTGGACCCACCAAAGGCTTAGCAATGCATAATCTAGGGTAAACATAGACTTGTGGAGGGAAGGGGGAAAGGAAGAATCAGAGGAGATGGGAGAAGGAGGGACGATAGGGAGGAATCTAGAGAGACAATCAATAATGTAGCATACTCTTTACCCTCCTGAAAAGTCAAATACACTTTGCAGTCATTTAATTCTGGAAAATTCACAAATATATATATATATATATATGCACACATATATGATATACACACACACACACACATATATACATATGGACATTTATATCAGCTATAGGGGCATAATATAAAAGAATCAAGAGACTGGAGTGTGGGTAATGTGGAGGTAACTATGATTTAGGATCAAATGCATATCATATGCATTTATGATTGTACAACTCAATTCCTTCATAAAAAATTAAAAACAATAAAATTTTATCCTTATTCTCTGTGTTAGGTATGTTCATAGTAATATGTGTTAGGGTGGATCTGTTGTGATTTTTGTATATTTGGAGTCCAATATGTCTCCTGTATTTGAATTTCCATTTCATTCTTAAGGTTTGGAAATTTTTATGTTATTATTTGATTGGAAAGATTATGAATTCTTTAGTTTGTATTCAAAGCTTTCATCTATCCCAATCAATTGTCTTCTTCTTCTTCCTCTTCTTTCTCTTCTTCCCCTTCCGCTTCCCCATCCTCTTCCTCTTCTCCTTCTCCTTCTCCTTCCTTCTTCATTCTCCTTCCTCCTCCTCCTCCTCCTCCTCCTCCTCCTCTCAGGGATTGAACCCAGAGACATTTAACCACTGAGCCACATGCTCACCCCTTTTTATTTTTTACTTTGAAACATGGTCTCCCTAAGTTGCTTCGAGCCTTACTAAGTTGCTGAGGCTGGTTTTGAACTTGTGATCCTCCTACTGTAGGCCTGTGCCACTGCCCCGAGCCCAGTGAATCTTAAATGTATTCTTTTAATGCTATCCCAGATTTCTTGAATATTCTGTTCATGGTCTCCTAACATCTTTTCTCTGTGGCTGATGTTATTTTCAAAATTATGTACTTTGTCTTTGAGGTCTAAAAATCTTTCTACAAAGTAGCAATGCCTTACATTGAATTTTTAATATGGTATGTTGATTCCTTCATTTTAAGAATTTCTGCTTGGTTCTTTTTCAGAAACTCTATCTCTTTATTGAAGTTATCTTTCTAGTATTCTTGTATTTTCTCTCTAATTCCACTCCTTATGTCATCTTTTAGCTCATAGAACAGTTTAGCTATGAACTTTCTAAATTCCTTCTCTGACATTTCCTTCACTGTGGTGTCAATGAAGTCTGTTTTTGAAGCATTCTGAGTTGTTTGGAATGGTTTGTCCCCATGTTTTTTCATATTATGTGTATGTCTACCTGTTTATTGGTATAGTTCTGGTTTCTTTTAAGTGAAGGACTACTTTGTGAGCTTCTTTTCCTTAAGAGCACTGGGTTTTGGTGAATATCCAGATAATAACATTTTAATTCACTGTTTGATCTCTGCTGATCCCAATATCAGCACCACTTTAAGAAATGCCACTGAGCCCTATTTATTATACTCACTTCTGAACCAAGCCTTGTTCTATTCAACCTCATAAGAACAAACACTTCTTGAAATTGTTCTTGGCAGTTCCTCAAATTCAGGTATAAACCTATAATGAAGTTCTAGAACAGGTCAAAAAATTAGTTGCTAAATTTGGTAAACTTACTATAACCTTAAGTGAGGGCTAAAAGGATGAAAGGAGAGACTGGAGCAGTGGCTTAGTGGTTACTGTTCTTGCCTGGCGTGAGCAAGGATACAGGTTTAAATCATAGCACCAGGAACACAGCGAAGTATCAGAGCAACAAAAGCCACATGAAAAATTAAATAAAATTGATTCTCTCTTTCCCCGCTCCTCTCCCTTTCCCGAAAAATAAATAAAATAAAAGTATGAAGGAATAAAATTTGGGACAATGGGAGAGGGGGAAAGAAGGACAGAAAAACAGGAAAGAGAGCGAGAGCAAGCCATAAAATGGTAACTTACACCAAGAATGAAAGGAGAAAGAGATGGATGGTGTTATTTGAGGTAATCTTTGATAGTGCAAGAGGATGTGTAGTGGATAAGACAAGCTGGTATAAACTAGAGCTAGGAAAACAAAAAATAAGAAGATTGATTCCAATAAATGCTTTAAACCATTAGATGAAATACATTCAAAGGAGTTGAAAGTACAATGTTGATTTATGGGTTAATACTTAACATTCAAGTTAAGGGATTATTTGTATGATCAAAGTTGACTTTACAGTTATAAGGAAACATTGTCAAGCTGAAGAAAATTCTTGTTGAATCTTTGGATTTCTTTGGGATTTGGACATTCAGCAGATGTCCATCAGTCCTTGGCTGTGGATCTCGCCTGAGTCGGAGGGGCACAGGAGATGCTTCCCTGGTTCCTATGAACCTCCTACCAGCTGTTCTGGTTTGTCAGCTCAAGGGCATGCTGCTGACTGCTTGGCAGGTGCAGTGGGTTGGTTGATTCTATTGTGTGCATTAGTTCAGGATGTGGGCTCTGAAGTGCCCCTGTGTTTGTTGTAGGTCATCGTGTACTTGTTCCGCTCTCCAGGATCTTTTCTGCAGGCGTGAAGATCCTGCTGACTATCTGTAAGTGCAGGTCTCTGACTGTGGATTTTGCATGAGTGATCAAATTCCCCTGGCCAACACCACTCTCTGAGGTAAAGTGTCTCCCGTGATTCACCTGGACTCTACTGTCCACTGCCCCGGGTTGTGAATGGCAGGTGTTGATTCCCTCTGCTTACTAAGTATGCAAGGTCCCACAAGGGTCCAAACAATGCCCCATCACTTGTTCATTGTGATCACAGTTCAGGCTATGATCTGTTAAGGCTGTTATCCACCCCTTTCTTCTGTGCAGACTGATAATTTCTTGCTGGGTCACTGTGTCACTGGATATTCAGGCAGCTTCCCTCTGATGTGGTCCAGATCCTAAGGACTGTCCCTAGGCTCCCCACCTCACCCCCACCCCCGTGTCAGTGTTCAGGGCCTGGTGAATCTGCTTTCCTTTGTTCAGACCCAAAGCTACTTCATTGTTCTCTGAGTTAAGCAAGCAAGAAAACGTTATACCGAGCTTTTTGCCCTTGCCTGGGTCACAGAGGCTGAATAGGGTTAGGTGCACTTCTGGGTCACTGGCCCCCACCAGCCTGCGTGTTTCTCTTATTCACAGAGACGGGAAGAGAAGGGGGGGTGTTCGGCGATTTATTGCTAATAGTGGTCCTTCTTCCTGGCGGGATTTTTAAGAGGTGGCACTGCGGGGATCTTCCCTCTGGTTTCATTTGCAGCTGTCTGCGCGTGGGAAGATGCCATGCTAATTTGAAGCCAGTGACTGGTCATCTGAGGGCTCCCCAAGGTACCTGTGAACCCCGGCTCAGCTTTCTTTCCACAGTTAAGTTTTAAGCTGTTTGCACTGTTTTAAGGAGCCTTCAGTCATCGTTGAGTTTTAAATTTTGTCTGTCTTTTGAACAGTTTTTGGGTAAGCTTAAGCGAGTGTCTGCTCCCCCACCCTCACCCCCCTCACCCCCATATGCGTGCGCACGCGCACACACACGCACACACACACACACGCACACACACGCAC
>PVKS010044922.1:0-14036 GCA_004027875.1 Aplodontia rufa | reverse complement strand
CAGATTGGATGAGGTTGCTTTTTAGCTGACCTTAAAATAGGGTGATTATCCTAGATATCTGAGTGGCCCCATATAATCCATGTGTCCTTAAAAGGGGAAGAGGCCATCAAAGCAGATGGCAGCTGTCAGCTCAGGGCCTTTCTGGCAAGAAGGAAGGACTTCAACCAGCTGGACCACCTGAAAGGGGTTCTCCTGGCTGAATGTCACCGGAGTGGGAATGACGGATGGCACTGGATTTAAGCTCTCCAAGAGGCGAGCTGTCCACAGTCCTTGCTTTTGTTCCCAGGTCCCTAGCCAGGCTCAGAGAACCTGAGGGTGTTTTACAAGGAAGGAAGTCCAAGCCCCTGGATCTGCTGCCAAAGAAAGCAAGCTCCTGAGCTACAGGTTCATTGAGCACAAAGGAGCCCTGGAGGGCAAGAAGCAGGTGTGGAAGGAGTAGATGTTGCCCTCCAGGGTGGCTCGTGGTCAAGGACTGATCATTGCAGCATAGATAAACACAAATAGGCAGTTGCAGGGGGGTGGGGACTGCTGTGGCTGGGTTTGAAGATGAAAAAGGAGGCCACAAGCCAAGAAGATGTAAGCAGTTCTGTAAGATGGAAAACATAAGGAAGAGGATTCTCCCCTGGGGTCTTTGAAAGAAATGCAGCCCTGCCCACATCTTGAGTTCAGCCCGGTGAGACCCATTTTAGACTTAACTACAGAACTGTAAAATAATAAATGTATGTGAACCCACTAGGTTTATGGTAATTCAACAGAGCAGCAATGGTGAACTATTACGGGTACCTTCCAACTGCATTTCCTACGCTGCTCTAGAAGCACTGTATTTTAAAGCACTAGATGTGAGCTCCTAATTTTTCCTTCCCCACTTAGTCCTATTCTTCTACATAAAAATGGCTACACACATTTTCATTCAATATGGAAACTAAAAACAGTATCTACAAAGCAAGTACCTTTATCCAAAATGCCTCAATTTTTATTTCAGAAAAACTCGCCAAAATTAAGAGTTGGGATATTGCCCACCTTGATACAGTTGTGAATTTACTTGTTTAGAAGCCTGTGTTATAGATTGGTGATTGGAGTGGCAAGTCATGGTTAATTTAATTTTTCAATAAAATGTCACTTCCTCACACTTTCATTCCATTTCTTAAAATGTTTTCCCCCCAAACTCCAGGGCAGTGGGTGTTTACCGAATGGAGGGAACAAATCCTTTGGAAATCTTAAGAAAAATGCAGACAGACTTATTCCCCAGAAGAAAACACACACACACACACACACACACACGTACACATACACACACACACGTACACATACACACACACACACACATACACTCACACACACACACACACACTCACACATACACTCACACACACATACACATACACTCACACACACACTTTTAATGCCATTTTTATTTGCCATGGAAATGGAATAACTTGATAGAAACTAAAGTATCTTTATGAAGTCACATTTTTATTGTTTTCACTATCTTCCTCTTGATATTAATGCGTATTTCTCTAAATATCTGAGATAAATTCAAATTTTTCTCAAGTAAATAATTATGTTCAAAAGTAAGTTTCTACAAAAAGACTGATGTTTGGCTTGATTTTGATATTATGGAAGGGTTTTGATGCAACAATGAGCTTGTTATCTTTGACATCTGTTTGATTATGGCATTTCAGTTTCATGACAGTAAGTGCTAGAAATACTGATTTGACAAAAAAAAACGGTAACAAATACATGATCTGTTATCATTTTATTAGATAGGGAGTCCTAGAATTCTCCAAAACTTCTTGTTAAATTCATATGGTGTTGATGAGTTTATCTTTTAAGAAGTCTACATCATTAACACCTCATCATTTAAAAAGGGGTTAACGGGCTGCAGCAGTGGCTCAGCAGTTACAGCACTTGTGCGCGTTCAAACCCCAGCACCATGTACGCAATGAAGTCTCGGAGCAACAAAGGCCACATGAAAACTAAATAAAATTCTCTTTCTCTTCTCTCTCTCTCACCGTCCCTCTCTCTTAAAAAAATTAAAAATAAAAGGGGTTAAATAGTCTAGCTTCCATGTTAAGGTCTGCAAAGGCAGAATTAGCTTTCTAAGAGTTATTTTGTGATTCTACCTGCTAGCAGGTTTCTACCTCTAAACAGATTGACAGTTTTGTCACTTCTTGCTTCATTTTGCAGAAGCACTTCTCCAGTCTTAAAAAATTTGGGTAGATACCTGTGCCCTCTGCTTACCATATGTTCTTCTAGAGTGGCAGGTGGGCTAAAGTAGTTGAAATGAAAAGATTTACCTGTATAATTTGGCAAACATATCCATCAAAGTGAACCATGAATGGAGCTCTTTTGGGTTAGTTTATTTGGATAGCTAGATTTCCTTTGCTTCAAAAAAAAAAAAACTTTCATTTGAAGACCAATCAAATGTTGCAAGACAGTCCTCTCAAAGCTAGTTAACTTCTGTATTGCAATAGTGAACTTCCTCTTCTACTCCCATTTCTTGACAAAAACCCTTGAAATAGCAGTGTGTCAGCCCTGGCTCTCAGGAGGTTGACAACATACAGAGAAATAGACACGATTTTTTCAGGATTGCTGGCAGAGTCGTTGACACCGGCTGACACCACTGCATGTTGAGATGAGAAGAATGTTTCTTCACCAAAGCAGCAGAACCAGATGTGTTGCCAAGCATCACAGATGCTCCATCCGAGCCCAGAGTGCCAAGATTTTTATTCTGCCTGAAAGTTTGTTTGGCAAAGAAATTCTTCACCATGTTAAAGACATTGACTCTGCAGATCTTAAAAGGAGTTCACAAAGTAAGAATTCTTCCGGGATTGTAAAAACTTGCCAACAGGAGTTGGCTATACAAATAGAGGTATCTATTTTCATTAAGTTGCATGCAAAAAGGAAATACTAAAGAAATGTCAGAAAGTGTGTAGTGAGGATACAACTTCAGGAAATGTGTGCTTCACCAAGTATTTCCAGCAGCATATGAGTTATTTTTCTTGGTGATAGGGTTAACACTATAAAATGTTTCAATGTAAGTCTTTTTTCTTTTTTAAGGGCAAATTCTAAGCCAGGTAAAGTCCCAATCTTTTAAAAATGAGACATTTTTATATAAAGGAAAAAATTCCACAATGTCCAATAGATTTTCAAAGTAGGCAGTCTGAGGTACTCCTTCTATTAGTTGATTTCACACTTCCGTTGGCCGGAATTCTTCCACACAAGTACTGCAGTGTTTGTGTTTTATATCACATTCCATAATTACTATAAAACCAATAGATATGAAAACTTCATGGGACTATTTTTCTTTGAGGTTTTCCAACTTAAGCTAGACTCAAAAAGATGCATGGCTTACATTCATGTTAGAAGAATGTGTTTTCTTAGTTTTTCATTAAGAAACTGTTCTAGAGGCCTGAATATGGTAGTGACAATGTCCCCTGTTTTCTTGCCTTTGGTAGCACCTGTGGCAGATGGCTTTATGTTAAAAAATATAATTCCCTGCAGGAATTACAGGTGGCACACACCTGTAATCCCAGCAGCTCAGAAGGTTAAGGCAGGAGGCTCCCAAGTTCAAAGTCAGCCTCAGCAACTTAGCAAAGCCCCGTCTCAAAATAAAAAAATAGAACTGGGGCTGTGGCTCAGAGGTTAAGTGTTTAGTTGCCACTAGGTTCAATCCCTGGTATGTATGTGTATATGTGTGCACCCATACAGACAGATACAGATATAGATTTTTTTTTCCTATCCACTGATGTTGGCTGCACTACTAACTTTGACTGGCACATGCAACTTCCAAGCAGAAAGTTTAAAGGCCATCCTTGGCTCTGCCATTTCTTTTCCTTCTGTATGAGGCTAGAACTGCCCACAGAAAGGCTTCTCCTTTAGCCTGAGTCCTAGAATAAAAATAACAATGGACATGTAGCATTCAAAAAATAAATCTTTGGTTCTACAAATCTCTAAGCTTTTGAGGTCTTTGTTACTGTAACTAAACTTTGGGCTGATGGATCCAGGATCCTCTTGCCACTGTGTGAATCAATGACTTATAATTTGACATAGCCCATTGATATTTCTTACAAGATTAGTCAAAGCTTCAAAAAGGAGATTAAAATTTGTTTCTTGCTAAATTCACATACCTACCCTCCCCTGTACCTTAAAGCCCAATCACAAAGGTTGAACTGTTTTGCTACTATGTATCGCCCACTGAAAAAATGATACTTCACTCCATAAAAACCTATTGAGGGACAGACAAGTGGCTAGGCAGACAAAGATGATACGGCACAATATGAGCTCTTCAGGAGTTGCTGTCTGATTGGGCCCTGGTTATATAAGCCAATAATTTTAACACAATGAGGAAAATGTTAAGAAAGTTATGAACAATTTTGGTGACAAAACAGGAGGGTAACCATCATCTCAGATTTGTCAGCAAATGTTCCACAAAGGTAGCAGTGTTCCATTTGGGTCTTGAAGTGTAAATGAGAATGTACCAGGAAGGGTGGCATAAAATCAAGAACAGTGAAGTATATTAGAATACTGGTGCAGTGGAGGAAAACAGCAATGGAAATGTCAATTTAAGCTTGTGGAACTTTCGTTCGTCGTCCGAGTTTGGATTACGTTCTCCAAGTAATGAGGAATCAAAAGCAGGTTTTTCGTTTGATTTTTTTTTTTTTTGAGTTATTTTTTTCATCTGGTTTTTGTTCTTCCTCCACTTAGTTGTAAATGTGATGCTGAGGATCAAACCCAGTCCTCGTGCATGTCAGGCCAACACTACAGCTGAGCCACTTCTCCAGCCTCTTAAAAGCAGTTTTAACATAGGAATTTTCGTAATGAAGTTGTCTTTAAAAAGAGAACTTGGTACCCATTAACAGATATCTTTCCATTCCCCATCTTCCCACTCTCACCCAGATAGGAGGAATAAGTTCTGTTGTTCTGTTACAGAGATGATGATTGTAGTTAGCAATGTTGTATCATTCAGAATTCTAGAAGAGAGGATCCTGAAATGTTCTCAAAGTAACATATATGATAATGATGGATGATAGATAACCTAAGTGTCCTGAGTTGTTCAATACACTATGTAAAATGTCCCAAAACATCACATAGTACTCCACAAAGATGTACCGTAATAACTACTAAAAGTAAGTGTTCATTTCTGTAAAGAACTTTGGCAAGCTGGCAGAAGATGGAATAAGAGGGAAATGTGACTTGAAGTAGAGAAATATGCTCGGGGATACTGAAATGGCTCTGATATTTTTAAGGCATCATTAAACAGTAACAGTGATAATAGAAACTGATTTTAGAAATATTTTAAAACTAAATATAAGATTATTTTTAAAATTGAAGTGAATAGGGTAAGCTTCAGGTGTAGTTGACTGAGTTATAGAGCTGAGATGTATTTGTACAGCCCTTTCCTATTTCAATAATACATTCTCTTCTTATTTCAACATGTACAATAACTTTTCACATTGACAAATCAAGTATCATTCCCAAGTTCCACTACCAGGAAGATTAACCTGGCCGGTGGGGAAGTAACCAAGGCTGCACACCAGATCATGGGGAAGCAGTTGAGCTTAGAAACAAGTTAACTTGGATGAAAGAGAAGAAGCTGAGACTAGGAGTTAGGAAACGTGTCTGGTAGGAAACTGATCAGAAAACAAATCCTGTAGTTAATTTGCCTACACAGATATGTAGCAAAGCCTGTTGACCTATCTCAAAACGACACCTAGGTCACTTGGTATATAGTTTGCTGTTTTTCTCAGTATAGACAGAGAAAGTCCCGTGCACCTCTGTTCCCTGGCACTGGTTCTGCAAGAATGATGGCAGCAGGTCACACCCAATGTCCTTTATGCATTCAGTAAGCACCCACCCAATGTGGAGACATGGATGATAAATGTAAAAAGAGGCTAATGATTTAGAGGAGGGGGGAATAAATTTTATTTAGTTTTTCATGTGGCCTTCGTTGCTCCACACTGTTGTGTATGTGGTGCTGGGATTTGAACCCGTATCCCTGAAAGGCAAATGCTGCAATCGCTGAGCCACCGCTCCAGCTCCAAAGCAAATTATTTTTAATGCCTGAGAAGTTGATTCAGAAGGAAAGGGTTAGTTGACTTTGATCTAATAGTCATTACGACACTATGATGCTGGCTAAAGTTGAGTCAGTTGACAAGTTATTGCTATCACCGTTTTATAGATAAAAAAACGGAAGCCTCTGAGACATAAATAACTCACTAGTAAAAATCTCAAGTAGAGCAACCAAACTTTAAACGCTAATAGTTTTTTCTTCATAATAACCTCCCCCCAAAGCTTGGTAATGGTAATAATTTACCATTCTTTCATTGTTCAGTGGGTTGACTGGGCTCACCTGGGCAGTTCTCACTAAATCGTGTGTAGTTCCCATCACATGCCTAGGACTGCAGCCATCTAAAGGATTGACCAGATTGAACAGTCAGATGGCTCATGGCAGCCTGGTTCTGAGAGAGAAAATTAAAAAGAGAGCATTTGAAGAGACCCAAGTGGAAGCAGCAAGGCTTGCGAATTAATCTAGCACGTTTCAGAAGGTAACTTCTGCCACATTCTATTAGTCAAGCAAGCACTAAGGCCAACCCAGGTTCAAGGAGAGGGAAACTCAATTCTACCTATTGATAGGGAATATCAAAATCACATTTCATATGAACCTATAGGATAGGAGATATTGTGTGACCATCTTTGAAAAATAAAATCAGCCATCATTTCCAAAGAGCAGAAGCTTCTAATAGGTATTGTGTAGTGTTAAGGTATATGGAGCCTAATACATGCTTGTAATCACAGTGATTTGGGAAGCTGAGGCAGGAGAATTGCAAGTCTGAGGCCAGCCTCAACAATTTAGCAAGATCCTGTCTTAAGAAGAAAAAGGACTGGAGATCTATCTTAGTGGTAACGTGCCCCTGGGTTCAATCCCTATTATGAAAAAAAAATGAATCCTCTTGCCTACCAGGAGACTCTTTATCCAAGGTAGGTTAATTATCTCAGAAATAAATATGGCACTTCAGATTACCAAAGTAGATTCCTCTGTGTGTGTGTGTGTATGTGTATGTGTACCCTCACTTTTTTTCACTTACAAGATGAAAAGCAACAAAAGACTGACTGAATCCTCATTCTGTACTTCTCTGCTGAATACCTAATTCTTGTTTTGTCTGGCTTGTGGATAAGGACTTCATCCAAAATTTCCACCTTCTGGCTAAAGTGACCCTGAAATTTTTTTGGGAATTAGGAAGGAGTTGTAAGTAATCCTTTAAAAATTTGTAGATCTGTCTTGTACTCCACTGATAAGGGGGAATGACATGCCAGTGGGCTGTGTTCTGGAAGTGGGGCTTTACCTATCAGGACTGGCTGCCCAAAATAAAAAGTCCAGTGAGGAGACTGCAGCATACTTCCTTCTTAAAACCTAATAGTACTAATATCTCTGAGAATTGTTTTGTAGGGACCATAAGTATCTTGGTCAAGACCTTTATCTGGTATCTCTGGAGCTAATGTTTCTCTGTGGTAGTGAGGTAACATTATGTGGATATTAAAATCAATATTCCACATGTTATGCACAGAAATGCCATTTCTTAGCTCTGGTATTTCAGTCAAGTGTTCTGATCAGCAGTGGTTTGGGAGTAAGGACAGTATCTGTATTCTCTGTGTGGTTCCACTCTTGAATATTTTGGAGACGTACGAGGCAATGTGATAGATGAATATACAGCTGGGGCAGGCTGATAATGTAAGATTTTATTGATTATCCAACAGAGTAACTACCTCAGCTAGTAGGCTTGCTTGTCACAACCTTCAGTGCCTGGGGTAGTTGAAGAAGTTCTTTTCTGCCATTTAGCTAACCTCAAAGTCGCACAGTTTCTGAATCAAGGTCCTCAGATTTCATACTCTGGCAATTTCTTTCCTTTCTAATGGGGCATATTAGAGAAAATGTGTCACCTTTTGCACCATGTAATACCAAATCAGATCAGAATTCATGCACAATTATGTCAGTGGAAATCTAATAGTATTGGCTGGCTTATCTCTAGATAACACATGGAAAAATAAACTTCCATAACTGTCAGATTTACTTGATTTCTTTCTCAGATACGTTGTTTGTAAGCAAGTGAGCTAAAGAATATAACTAGACTAGTTTTCATACAGCCCCCCCAAAGAAAAGCCCTCAACAGTAGAAACACTAAAATAGTTGCTAAGCATTCTCTGCCCCTGCTTTCTTTCCTCTCTGAAAAAGTTTCTTGATAATAAATGCAAAAAAAAAGAACAAAAGACATTTGCATTAGCTATATTTATTAGAACTAACAACTATAGGAAAACAAAATTTACATAAAACACTTATGTGAAAATAACGTTCATTGAAAGTTAATGGCATTTAAGTAACATGGGTTAGGTGGTAGCCTACCTGGGACTGATATTAGGCTGCCTAAAAAGCATTCATCTGTGTTTCTCTTTTATAATCAGGAAAAGTCAAAGCCCATCACTAATCTGAAGTCTCCTTGAAACCAATTAAAATAATTTAAGATAAGTTGTACTGCAAATGTGCTTTTTAAGTGTTTTAGACTCGTGTGTCTTAGGGATGCTATAACCCCTTTTAATGTTACTATTTATACGTAACTACCCTGTGTATAGTATTACACCTTTAATGCACAGTATTAGCTGTCACTTGAAATTAAGTGCAGGCATGTTCTTTTTTGGACTTCAGTTTCTCCTACATTAAACATTTAAATAATGACACAAGTAGTAAAAGGGTAAGTAGCATTCCCAGGAAACTAGCTTCTGCATCTGGTGGGGTTCTGTTCAGGTTTCTACATGAGCGATATCAGAATATCACAATTTCTGAGTGCTTATGCACCTGGTATCCAGAACTCTACCTGATGTCTTTCCTCTGGAATTACTGGAATCAAAGCTTATGGTAGGTATGTTTGATAGATAGGCCTTGTCTGCAGAGATCTGGTAATAATTCTATCAGAACGTGTCCCTGGTTGACCACATATCTATGTGTTTTTATATTGTTGAGGTTTTTTCACCTACTGCCAGCATCAGTGACTTCATTAGGTCAGGTTTTGAGAACTTAATAATTTACCCTGAAAATGCACTATGAGTTGAAAGGATGAAACATGGGTTTTGTCCACTGAGTATGGATTTCATAGCATTAAGAGCGGGGGGCTGTATGATGTGTGCATGTATGGAAGTGTAACAACAAACCCCTTCAGTATGTAAAACTACAATGAAAAATAAAATCTTCTTAAAAAAGAAGGCAAGAGATTGGGGACTTAGCTCAGTGGCAGAGCGCTTGGCTAGCACGAGGAAGGCCCTGAGTTTGGTCCTCAGCCCTGGGGAAAAAAAAGGCAAATCCATAGCTAAAATATTTTTTGATATGTTTTTATATAAGGGAAGATAAATAGATGCTTATTGATTTCAGGTGCTTTTCCCCCTACTTCCACGGTCATGTTTGCTTTTTATGTTATAATGACATTGTACAGACTTTTCTCCATGATGATAAAATTGTGTGTTTTCTAAACATGCAAAGTGATTAGTTTTAATAAAAGAAGCTATCCAGAGGGCAGTCACTTGGAGTACAACAATTGATATGAAAATGTTTTATATTTATTCGTAAATATTCACATTTCCACAATCTAAATAAATCATAGTGATGCAACTTCTCGTGTGAGCCTTTTTTCATAACATCAGATGGAAGAGTAAGATGTTAGAAAGAGATTTGTTTTTATGTTAGAGTTGATCATCTGTCACCTTCAGATACCTTTGCATCTATTCACATACCAGAATACAGAAATGAAGATGGAAATTTTCTAATTGTGAAAAAAGAAATCAAAATACAGTATTTTTCTCATATTGAATATGAATGACTAATTCAATTTATTCATTTGTTCACATATTCATATATGTATGCCCTTTATGTGTGCATAAGTACCTCTGACAAATGTCAATTCTGTGTATCATCTACTGACACATTTTTAGAAAAGAATATAGTGAGTTTTCCTTTTCTTCCTTCATCATCAATCTCAGACATATTCTACATCTGTTGCCTCCGTTTATTCCTCACTTTTGTTTAATCTTAATCCTTCTCTCTGTGAATTCCATTTATAACACCTTGCTTAGAGACTAGTCTGTGCCCACAATTTGAAACACAGCCTTAACAAGGATAACACCAAAATCTTTTGTTCCTTATTCATTCTTCGATGCAACAAGTATTGCACACTTGAAATGTTGATAGCACTATGCTGGATGCTCTGAGGGAAAAAAAGAGAAATGAAAATCTTTTGTTTCTTCCATGTTTTTATTGGTACATTATAGTTGTACATAACAATGGGATTTGTTGTTACAGACTCATACATGCACACCATTTAATAATTTAAGTTGGCCAGTATCCCTCCCTAGCATCTTCCTGCTCCCTTACCTTCTGCCTCTTCACCCTCCCCCATCTCTTTCTTCTACTCATCTTCCTTTGATTTTTTTTTCCTTCTAAAAACTTTCCAATTTTCCTTTTCATTCCAATCTGTTATCTCTTTCCACCATCTTGGTCATAAAAGTTGTCCCATCATAACTTCAAACTCACTATATTTCAACTTCAGCTTATATTCTTCCTAACACTAGCTACCTTTCATAGCCTATGGATTTCTACCAGGAGTATGATCATTTTGCTAATGAAGACTCAAAAACAAATTATCTTTGCTGGTTCTCTAACTTATAATCAGAATTCTATATATTTTGCTATTGTAATAATCCTTGCTTTGTAACTTCCTCTTAGATTCTATGAAGTTCTGTCTTTCTATATATAAAATGCTTTAAGATTCGTGCAAAATCTGCCCCTGCCATTCAATATATTCTTAGCCGGTAGGGAGCCCCTCTTCAGAACTCATAATTATGCATTTGTTCCCCTCAACTGACATTCTTATTTTTCTCCCTTCCATTTTTTTCATGTGCATGTCTGTAATTATGTGTCAGGCACTATATTATTCTCATTTCTTCTTCATGACAATTCTATGAAGTAGGTTCTATCATCCACATTTTATAAAGACAAACTAACTTGTTCAAGATCACACAGGCTGGAATTCAGCCCTACTTAGATTCCATACTTCAAATCACTATGCCACTTTGCTTTATGACATTTACATGTTATCTCTCAATTCATAGGCTTATTTAGCTTTCATATGTCTTGACTCACAAAAACATTCAGATGACCATAACTGAGAATTATAATACTGTTATGCAAAATGTTACATAAAAGTAAGCATTTCACTATTCCATGAATGGAAGGATATGTATGAATGGAAAATAGCAAATCAGAGTCCCATAACTGTTCAAACCAGCCATGGTGTATATTGGCTATTACTTAGCAAAAGAATTGGCTGTCAAATTATCTTCATTTTGCCAATATCTTTCTGTTCTCCTCTGATATTTACACCTCCCAGAAGTGTAATTGCATCTACCATTGCCAGTATGGTGGGAAAAGGAACTTTCTGTTCCCTATATGTATAATTAATTCCTATCCCCCTTCACCAGCCTCTGAGATGCAGCCCTACCTGCGGTGCTACAGATGAGAGATGAGTGCGGTTCTTGTCCTCATACAGCTCCAGCATCTCCTGTCAGTCACTCTCCATTTCCAAAACTACCACCCAGTTTCAAATACCCCAGACCTCAAATTAGCCACCTCCAACCATTTGTACCTCTAACACATCTTTAAAATGCAATCAGCAATCAGAAATGCTAAAGAGTTCTTGAGGCAATATAGCATAGTAAAAAAAAGGATATTAGCTCTGGAACCAGACTCTGTGTGATGTTGAGCAAGGAATTTGACCTCTTTCCTTCAGTTTCCCCATTTGTAAATTGAGGTTAATAATACTTCCTACCTCATAGAGTTGTTATTAGGATCAAATGATAAATAGCTGTGACTCTTAGAACAGGGGCTGGCATATGGTAGAAATTTCATAAGTATAATAGTAGGAGTAATATCATTGTTGTGATAGTCATTATTGGCGGCAGCAGTAGCATTATCAATGATGGGTGGCCAGAAAAATTGTCATTTATTAAATGCAACTGAAGGGTAGGGATAGGTTTTATTTTTTATTTATTATTATTTTTTATTAGAAGTATATAGAGATACAATTGAGGGGGAAACATTATCAAACCAACAGTAATCAATGTATATATACTTTGTTATTCAGGGATAATGCCAAAACATGGATGACTACCTTGGGTTTCACCTGTTGAAGTTTCCCCCAGAAGAACTCATGCGTTAAATGGGTATCTTGTGGAGGAATGACATCAGCTTCTGGGATGGTTCCCCCCTATTCCCACTTTCCAGTCTCCTATGAGTTCTTCGTACACCCTGCCCACTCAACATCCCCTTCCTTACGCCTCCAAGTATCCTAGGCAGCCATCCCCCTATTACTCTGAGAGTCATTCAATTTGAAGTATTGTTAGGTTAACCGTCTACCCTACTGCTTGCCCATATATTCTAGCATCCAGAGATGAGAGAAAACATTCGGCCCTTGAGTCTCTGAGATTGGGATACTGCACAAAGCATAATTCTTTCCATCTCCATCCATTTGATATCAAAAGCTATAATATCGTCTTCTCTAATGGCCGAGTAGTATTCCATTGTATATATGTACCAAAGTTTTTGTATCTACTCGTCGAGTGAGGGGCATCTGGGTTGGTTCCATAGTCTAGCTATAGTAAATTGAGCTGCTATAAACATTGAGGAAGCCACATCACTATAGTAGGCTGATTCTAACTCTTTTGGGAAAATATCCAGGAGTGGGATAGCTAGGTCATGTGGTGGTTCCATCCTTAATATTTTGAGGAATCTCCACACTGCTTTCCAGAGTGGCTGAACCAGTTTGCAGTCCCACCAGCAGTATGACAGTGTTCCTCCTTTCCCACAGCCCTTCCTGCATCTGTTGTTGTTTGTATTCCTCATTTTTGCTACTCTAACAGGAGTGAGGTGGTAGCTCATTGAACTTTTGATTTGCATTTCCCTTATAACTAATGATGTAGAGCATTTTCTTATATATTTATGGGCTTTCTGGACTTCCACTGGAGATAAGTTCCTTTTGATATTATTAGCCCATTTATTGATTGGATTATTTGTGAGTTTGGACTTTACTTTCTTTAGTTCCCTCTATATTCTGGATATTAGCCCTCTGTCCAAGGTGTAGCAGGCAAAAGTTTTCTCCCATTCTGTAGGTTCTCTCTTGATGCTCTTGACTAGATCTTCAGCTGTGCAGAAACTTTTTAGTTTAATTGCATCCCATTCATTTATTCTTGATTTTACAGCATGAGCCATAGGAGTTTTGCTAAGGAAGTAGCTGCCAACTCCTATAAGGTGTAGTGTTGATCCTACTTCTTTTTCTAGGAAATTTAAAGTTGTAGGCTTAATACCCAGGTCTTTGATCCATTTAGATTTAATTTTTATGCAGGGTGAAAAATAAGGATCCAGCTTCAGTTGTCTACATATGGCGGTCCAGTTTGTCCAACACCATTTTTTGAACAGGCTGTCTTTCTTCCACACTATACTTTTGCCCCTTTGATCAAATATCAAATAGTTAAGGATATGGGGGTTTGTCTCAGTATCTTCTATTCGGTTCCACTGGTCTTCAGTTCTGTTTTGATACCAACACCATGCTGTTTTTGCTACTACAGCTCTGTAATATAATTTCAGGTCAGGGATTGAGATACCCCTTATTTCTTCCTTTCTATAGAGTAATGTTTTGGCTCGTCTGGGTCTCCTGTTATTCCATATGAACTTGAGAATTGCTTTTTCTATATCTCTGAAGAATGCCATAGGTATCTTGATGGGGATTGCATTGAATCTGTATAGGGCTTTGGGTAGAATGGCCATCTTTATTGTATTGATTCTGCCTAACCATGAGCATCGAATGTTTTTCCATCTACTCAGATCTTCTGTAATTTCTTTTTTTAGTGTTTGATTGTTTTCTTTGAAGAGGTCCTTAACATCCTTTGTAAGGTTAATGCCCAAGTATTTCATTTTTTTTTGGAAGTGATGGTGAATG